>JAKSZP010014506.1:0-247146 GCA_022478985.1 Massospora cicadina
GCCTTATGGCTGAATGCGTCACAGTGGGTGCAAATGGGGGCGCGCTGTCCACAGTTACCCAAGAATGGGTGGGTGGTGTGCCCTGTGATGTCAATAAAGGTGGAGTACGGGATCTGGGTTAGGTCCTTCACAATCTCCTCAGTTGGGGTCAGAACTGCGATGGCTTTGCTGGTGCACAGGTGTGGCATCAGCGTGAAACGTTGCATTTTGAAAGATTGTGTTTTGCCATATATGGCGAGACCATCTTTCAGGTGTTGCTCCAAAATGTCACGTTTTACTGTAGTAGGCAAAAAGTCAAACGTGAGGAAAATTTGGTTTGATTTTGTCCATCTGGTGCATTTAGTTTTGATGACCCATTGCCCTTCAGGGAGGTCGACCACTATGCGCACCGCTGCAGCCTCATCTGCTGCTATTTTGCTTTTAAAACCTAGGTCCAGCCAACTGCGCAATATGGAGTGAGGTGCAACGTACACCACGGTCAGGAAAATTTTGTGTACATCTTCACAAAATTTTTCCCATAGGGCCATTTTTTGGATGTCCAGATACACACGGACTCCAAATTCCACCGACAAAAGTGGCTGGGAATGTGGCGTATTGATGTACTGGTTGCATCATGCTTGCCACACGAGTATCTCTGGGGAAATTGTGACCGCCAGTTTTTTTAGATTTTTTCTATTCCGCGGATTCTCCGGGGCGTTTTCAAATGTTAGAGGCCGCGGGCCTTCCACCTGCTCCTCTTGCCTTGCTTGCCCAACTGCTCCCAGACATGGGCGCAGACTAATCCCCTCTATGAGATTATCAAACTAGATTTAGTCTTGAATTGAATGGGTTGCAAAAGTGTTTGCAACGAGAAAGAAAAGTACAACTGAAAATATTAGTTCAAATTAAAGTAAAAGTGGTGTTACCTGACGTTGCTCAGGTTAATAATTAAACAATCTGAGATGATAATTCATATTTTATAATGTTAATAGCCATTTAATCCAGCATTAATTTTTTAAGTATAATTTACAGATAATATTTTAATATATTAGTTTATATAATTTGGGAGATGTCTATTAATAAGTTTAGGAGTAATTAAACCTATCAATCTGCCAAAAACTACTAACCATTTGCCCAAAAACAATTGGACCTATTAAATCAAACTAAATCACCCACTGCTTGGCAAAACCATTGAAATTATTAAATCAATAAATCACTTACTACTTACTAAAACCATCAAGCTTATTAATTAACCTAAAGCCACTTTTCTTTCTTGTTGCAAACACTTTTGCAACCCATTCAATTTAAGACTAAATCTAGTTTGATAATCTCATAGAGGGGATTAGTCTGCGCCCATGTCTGGGAGCAGTTGGGCAAGCAAGGCAAGAGGAGCAGGCGGAAGGCCCGCAGCCTCTAACGTTCAAAAAGCCCCGGAGAATCTGGCGGAATAGAAAAAATCTAAAAAAACCAGCGGTCACAATTTCCCCAGAGATACTCGCGTGGCAAGCACGATGCAACCAGTACATCAACACGCCACATTCCCAGCCACTTTTGTTGGTGGAATTTGGAGTCCGTGTGTATCTGGACATCCAAAAAATGGCCCTATGGGAAAAATTTTGTGAAGATGTACACAAAATTTTCCTGACCGTGGTGTACGTTGCACCTCACTCCATATTGCGCAGTTGGCTGGACCTAGGTTTTAAAAGCAAAATAGCAGCAGATGAGGCTGCAGCGGTGCATAGTGGTCGACCTCCCTGAAGGGCAATGGGTCATCAAAACTAAATGCACCAGATGGAAAAAATCAAACCAAATTTTCCTCACGTTTGACTTTTTGCCTACTACAGTAAAACGTGACATTTTGGAGCAACACCTGAAAGATGGTCTCGCCATATATGGCAAAATACAATCTTTCAAAATGCAACATTTCACGCTGATGCCACACCTGTGCACCAGCAAAGCCATCGCAGTTCTGACCCCAACTGAGGAGATTGTGAAGGACCTAACCCAGATCCCGTACTCCACCTTTATTGACATCACAGGGCACACCACCCACCCATTCTGGGTAACTGTGGACAGCGCGCCCCCCATTTGCACCCACTGTGACGCATTCAGCCATAAGGCACACGCGTGTCCCATCAAAGAGGGTGTTACATTCCAAGAGCACCCCTTGGCAGCCATGGCCAGCGGAGAGGCGCACTATGAACCAACTGCAAGCACCAAGGAGGGTTTCCCGTGGGGAGCACAAGGCTGCTACCTATTGGTAAAGCCCATCTCCCTGCAGGAGTGGGAGAAGGCCAAGCAGGCCCATAGAACCGCGGCCAAGGAAGCGGCCAAGGTCACCACCACCATCCCATACTCACAACGCCAGGAGGACATGGAGACCTTCGCAGTGGAAGCAACTCGGGAATCCATCACCCAATCAGATTGGGAGGCCCATGCCAAATGGGCCACTCAATCTGAGGATCTGATGGGAAATTTGATCTCACCCAATCGCTGCACCCAAGCCCCAGTCGAAACTGACTTGGGACCTATCCCAACTGAAAATTTTTTTTTTCACTCGACGGTGCACTGAACTTATCTGCACCACAAAAAATTCGTCCGACGTCAGAAAACAAAAAGCAAAGGCCAAAGCCAATGCGACTCTTTCCGCAAAAATTAACAAAAACCCTGATAGTGTTGCTGCTAATACCCACGCTGCTGTGAAAGCCCGTGGGGACCTGGAAGAGGCTGGTGGGCCAGGGGGCCCACCCCCTCACACCTAAGGTGCGATGGGGGAAACCTTCACTCTAGGGACGCTGAATATTGCCAGACTTAAGGCCTCCCCGTCCCGGGCTAGGAAACTGAGTTTTTTACAAAACAATTTACCCGTGGATATCCTGGCCATCCAGGAAACCCACTGTCCACGAGGTTCAGAGGAAGCTTGGAAAACAATGCTCCTACCATCCCTATCCTTTTGGTCAAAGCACTGTGGGGTGCTAATTCAGAAAAACAATTTTTTCAAATTTACATCTTCAGAAACATTCCTAAATGACTGAGTGCTCGTTGTCACCTTCTCATGGGCCAATGTTGCACACACAATTGTCAACATTTACACCCCTAATGGTGCACAAGAGCATCAGGAATTTTTCTCGTCAGTCAAATCCCTCCCGCTACCCCCCAATTCTTTCCTAATTGGTGACATGAACTGTTGGCTAACCTCACCAACGGACTGGTGGCCGCCCTCACCCCACGCCCCACAGGGTCACATAGAACTACGCGTTCTAAAAGCCACCCTTGGGTTAATGGATGCGCTGCCATGACATGCCCCACTGCTCGAAAACATGATGCGTCCCCACGTCCACAACGGCCAATTAAGGTCCATGACCCGCATCAACCTTATTCTAGTGCCAGCGAAATTCTAACCCCACATCTCCCACTTCAAAACAACGAAAATGGAATTCTCCAACCATCAACTGGTCTCAGTAACATACCACTTACCTGTCACAGTTGCAAAGGCCCCACATTGGTGCAAAATCCACCCCCCAGAGCTCGCATCGCCAGGATTTTCCATGTGGGTGGAAGAGGCAACTTTGGCAAAATCATTTGTTGCACCGTTTTGCACGGACCCCATTTCCAAATGGGCAACTTTCAAAGAAGACACTATCCGCCACTATCGCCATCTCTCATCCAGATGCTCACGAGCCACATTGGCAGTTATATTGCGTGCGCTGGCGGAATTGGCCCACTTGGAGTCCAACATTCCAGCCTCAAGATATAGCCCTGCATGGGGCCAGAAGTGGGCGGAGGCAGCAGCCCACCTCAACGCACTTGAAAGGCAACACAAACATCAGGTTTGTGTCCAATACAGGGCCACACACATCACTAAAGGTGACAAGTGCACTGCATACTTCTTCAAAAAATTTTTTGCACCATGCCAGAGTGTGGCCCGCACACAGGTGCAAAGATCAGATAATTCTATTGTGGACACACCGGCTGAAGTGGCAATCGAAATGCAAAGATATTACTCCAAGTTATACTGAGCTGAACCAATTCAGCTGGCTGAAATGGCGGAATTTCTCGACAGAGCTCATATCCGCACCATTTTCCAATACCCGGAAATAATGAATTTAATTACTCCGAATGAATTATGGACTACCATTTGCAGTGCGCCAAACTAAAAATGCCCAGGCCCAGATGGCATTCCATATGAGTTCTACAAAAAATATTTTAAATATATATCCCCATTGCTGCTAGCCTCACTCAACCAAAGCCTGTTGGAAACGCGCCTCCTACCAGGAGGACATGAGGCCTTTACTGTCACACTCTTCAAGAAAGGGGATAGGCTATACTTAGCCAACTGGCGCCCCATTTCTCTAACAAACACAGACACCAAAATTTTAACAAAATTCATGGCTAACCGTTTAGGGACTGTAGCATCTGCCACCATCTCTCCAGAACAATTTGGTTTCATCCCCAGAAGGTCGATTTGGGATAACGTGCACTCTATGGCTAATGTGTGTCAGTCCACAGCCTCTGGGGCACTTGTATTCTTGAACCAACAAAAGGCCTATGATAGAGTAAACTGGGAATACCTTAGGGCCTGCCTCCAACAATTCCACCTACCTCCCCGCTTCATTAACTGGGTGATGCTGCTCACAGATCTGCAACAATGGCAGTGCGCGGCCCAGGTTTCCTAACGGAAGTAGTCCGTCCTCAAAGGGGCCTGCAACAAGGGGACCCCCTGAGCCCACTCTTATACAACTTCAGCCTTGACCCACTACTGCGAAATGTGAATGCCCAACTCACTGGGGTCCATGTGCCAGGCCAAACCCCAGTCAAGATGATGGCACTTGCAGATGATTGCGTGGTGGGGGTGTCTAATAACAAAGATGCACGCGCGCTTGAAGCCCTCATCCAGGAATATTCCCGGGTAAGCAACGCGGCACTGAACGCCTCCAAAACCGAAATCATCCTCCTTGGTCAGTTTCAGAACTGCTGGGCCCCAGCAAGTAGTTCCCAACCCGGCCCATCTTCTCGCCCACGTCCACGCCTTACTAACTCAAAATACACCGCTCCACTGGTGCTCCCCTTTGTGCCACGACCTACCATAGGACCGGTATGCCATCTGGGCATGTGGTTGGAGGCAGGTGGATACGCGTCAGCAGTAATGGAGTGCCATATACTGGACAACGTGACAAAGCGAATCACCTCTCTCAGAGCCCACCCTACTACCCTCACTGGCAGGGTTGTTCTTGCCAACTCTATGCTCCTATCCAAAGTCTGGTTCGGAGCCCACGCCATCCCCTTCTCCCCAAGCTTCTTCAAATCCCTGTATGCTTTGCTACAAGGTTGGCTTTGGTCAGGCCGCCCTCCACCAGTACGGCTAGAGGTCATGTTTGGCCCTCATCATCATGGTGGCATGGGCCTACTTGACTTCAAAGCCCATGCCATCAAGATCCTGGGCACCTGGATTGCGGCTGTCACTGCTCCTACACTCCCATCCCAACACTGGTCCCGCATAGCCCGCTCCAACTTCTCCTGAGCCTTGGGCCTCAACAATCCATCAAACCCCCACTCCCTGATGAAATACCTCGCATCACTCACATCAGCCACAGGTCCTCATGGGACCAAAACCCACTACAAACGAATCCTACTCTCCATGCAAAGCGCAGAGTAAAGAATTCATATTAGTGGACATACAACCTGAAGAGGCCGCCCCTCTCCTCAGTTCACACAAGAGGTACAGGGGCTACCCATCCATGATGGCGTGATCCCCATTTGACCCCAAGTCCTATCCAGGGTGGACTACCTGGACATGATGGACATCCCTTATTCCACTGAGACCCAAAAGAATATCTGGAAATACGCACACCATCCTCTGTTGCAGCCTCAAGTCCGCTCCCATGTGTGGCGCTGCCTGAGGCGGGTGTATCACACAGCTGAGCGCTCTAATGCTTTACACTCATCCTGTGTCGTGTGTGGCCAGTATGGAACGCTGTTTCACCGCCTGGAGAAGTGCCCCACCTCTAAAGTAATATGGCGCGAAGTCCAACGTCTGCTAGGCCAGGATCAAACACATCCCTTCAGTCTGTCAAGAGATATGTTTGCTTCATCAATGGCCTCCCCCCTCCCACCCTCCCTTCGTGCTCTGGGGGTTGCAATCGCCATGTGGACTATCCACACGATTGTCTTGGATGCCATCGCTGGATCCATCCCCACCCTCCCTGAAGCTGTCCACAGATTCCGGTCTCATTTGGTGGATCACTTTCAAGCGTGGATGTTTGGATATCTCCCACCACGTCGCTGACAGCTGGTCTCCTCCTGGTTCCCAGTCTGGTTCATCAAATCAGACCCTTTCTTCCACACGTGCTCAATAGTGGCTACGCCCCCTACACACGTTCCCTCCCCTTCCCATAAGTGGCGTTCCCGCTGGCAACAAGAGATAGCATCGCTTCTCTGGGGTGCCACCCCTGGTACTAAGTTTTGTCTCGTCTGAGTCATATTTGGAAGTGTCCGTCCCATGGTCGGCCTTCCCCGCAATAAATTTAAATTTAAAAATTAATTAACCTAAAGCCACCAATTTCTTGGCAAAAACATCAAAACTATCAAATCTACCAAACATTAAACCGCTCAGCTATAAAATATTAAACTACCATTAAAATATATAAGATTTTCACTTCTTAAATATAATTTTTTTATTTTAATATGAAATTAAAACATTATAGTGGAATAATATAAAGTTGTCTGACCTTAGTAACTATGTAAATTTCATAAATAGTTTATGTCAGGAACTATATTAAATGAAGGATGCAAGATTACAATATAAACAGGATGGTGAGTTAAAAGCAAGTAAAAAATGATTTTTTCTTTCTTTGTTTCTCTGTCCCATATGCATTCCTATACTATTCATCCAATTGCAGTGAAACTTTAGTGAGTTTTTGTGCATATGTCCACAAAGGCTTCTGAATTAGTACAAACATTATTTCCAGCGTAAATAATAGAGTTTTATAAGTAAGAAGTGAAAATCCTATATGTTATATTGGTAGTAAGTATTATGTTCTGACTGAGAAGTTTGGTATCCAGTTAATTCGATAGTTTCAATAGTTTTGGCATGTGGTTGGTGGCTTTAAGTTGATTAATAGTTTGATGGTTTTAGTAAGCATTTAGTATTTGGTTAATTAGATAAGTACTAGTTTTAATGAGTTGTTATTGGTATTTCGTTGTTTTGATAAGTTTATTCTGGGTTTACAAAGCAGTTGTTTACTGATTGATTCAATATGTTCATTGGTTTTAGCAAAAATGGGCAGTGGCTTATCTATATATAGATAGCTAAAACTGATATTGCAAGCAATGGTTAAAACTTAAAGCAAAATGATGATTCAGCTTTGTTATCTTAAGCTTCTAGAAGTATTGTGTACCTACATTTACTTTGGTTTTGCTTTGGACAATAAGATGTAAAGTGCTGCATTTTTATGTGTCATTCAATCAAGTTCAATTTTTGCTCTTATACCTTAGGATATGTTAGCTTGACTTTTATTATCTATTCAATTTTTAAAAATATATACCTAATTTATTTGAATTTACTTATATGACTTTAAGATACCTTTCAAAGTTGTTCTTCCTCATTCATAAAAAATTTGTGCCAAGTTAGGTTACAATTGGCCAGTAGAATAAAAGCTGATATGTCATATATATATACATAATGTTTTTTTAATATAGAGATTTTTTGGTTAGCATTTTGGTGATATTTTATTGATCCAATAGTTTTAATTTTAATTGGCTGAGTGTTTGGTGTGTTTTGGTCAATTAATAAGTTCAATGATTTTGGGCAAGTGTTTGTTAGTTTTTACTGATTTGCTAGTTAAATTAGATTTAGCTGAGTGTTAATAAATTTAGGTTGATTTGATAAAGCTTAATTTTATTTGACTGAGAAGTAAGTGAAGTTTGGTTGTTTCTTGTGTTCAATTGGTTTTGCTGAGTAGTTGGTGTGTTTTAGTTGGTTCATTAGGTTCAAAGGGCTCTCAATTTGTTTGATGGTATTAGAGTAGTCTGATAGATTCATTTGTTTTGGCTAAGTGTTTGATGGTTTTTGATTAGTTTAATAAGTTCACCTATATTGGGTAAACAATCGATGGTTGAGCAGTTTGATATGTTCTTTATAATGAGTAAGAAATTTCAAATTATTTATAAAATAAAACCCAAGTTAATCAGTTCAAATCATCTGGTAATAAATAAACCCAAGCAACGCGGGTACTCCACTAGATGTAAACTGATTTAAAACTTATTTTCCAAAAATAAAGTACTTTTTGAAAAGTTCAACCTAACTATTATAAGATGTACCAAATAAAGCTAATTAATTTTACTTATAGCTAGGTTTATTGCTTTCTTTAGTTTTTATCATGTTGATGCCATTTTACCCAGAATTTTTTGTGAGCATAATTTAATAGATAATATTGTTTATTTGATTTAGCTGACCATCAACAGATATCATTATTTAATTTAGCATATTTAGATTAGTATATAGCCACCAATAAATCTAGGAGCAATCAAATCTATTAAATCATCCAAAAAGACTAACCATTTGCTTAAGATTCATTGGACAAATTGAGCCAACTTCTTGACCACCCACCTTTGGGAACCCATTTAAACTAATAAATTAGCCAAATACTTATTACATAATAAAAAAGATTATCTTGATAATTAGCCAAATGACCACCAATTGCTTAACAGAACCATTTAAACTAATGAATTAACCAAATATTAACTGCTCAGCCATAACAATATACTGACTACAATCAAAACATATAGGTTTTTATTTCTTACTTATAAAAACTTTTTATCTTACTATGAATTTTTAAAAACTCTTTTCAAGTGCTCACCTATGTTATTTAAGGAACTCTTGTGCAAAATCTCATGCTTCCTGACCCAAAAGTTTAGGCTGTGCATAGTCAGTCAGTCAGTGTTAAAGTTTTTTAAGTAGATTATAAACCCAATGCCCAACAGGCATTTTAGTTTAGACAATTTTAAGTTTAATGTTATGTGCCAATTAACAATGAGTAAAAAAAATTCAATAAGGTTGAATTTAGATTAATTTAGTTTTAGTATTCAATGTAGATCACCCTTTATGTTTTTTTAGAATAGATGTTTGGCTATTGATATTTCACCAGATTGGATTCAACTCAACTTTAATTCTGAAAGGGGTCGTGGTTTGATTCTTAACTAATCACTGATTTTTTAATTTTTCCATGGGTGTATTGCATCACAATCAATTTTGATGCTTTGACATCTAAAGCTGTGATGATCTTGCATCCATGATATCTCCAATTCCCTTACTTTTTACTGACTTTGAAAAAGAAGAAGGTTCTCAATTTAAACTGCCTTTTTTTGTTTTTATGTTTGTTATACATAACTCTGAAAATACTAAACCAATTTGTATGATCTTCTTTTTCAAAAAAGAGGATGCTCCAACTTAGGTCTCATTTTAATTTTGTAAGTATTGTTCTAGTTTAAAACTCCATACCTTTATTTAATATATTAAATAATGAAATAAGGGCAAGAGGGGTGGCAGAAACAGGGCCTTGGCTGGTGAGAAAAACCAGGAACAGGTGCCACTAATTAGGTAACATTACTGACCATTCCTGTTTAGAAATTACCATTGTTAGACACAGTTTGAGTGATAAACGGCTTACACAACATTTAATCTTCAGTTTGAATGTGTACTAATCACATTTGACAAGCAATATGGGTGTAAAAGCCAGTTGTGAGGCTTGAAACATCTGGGTATAAGGTGCGAAAATTTAGAGATCTGTTTGAGTTGGTCAGTGAAAATCTGGATCATCTTCTGCATCATTCTCATGTAATGAGGGCTCTCATGGCTCATTTTTTGGCCACAATCGCCAAGTGTTTTACCCATATACAATAACAGTAGAGGAAGGCTTGGGGCTATATTGGCTGATTTCTAAGCATTTTTTGCAAAAAAAGAGGCCATGAGAGGGGGTGTATATCCAGCTGCCATAAATTGCCGAATAGCTTAGTCTTATAATTGACCAATACTTTTTAAATATACTGCACTTGAAATAGCAGTGGGCAATATCTACCTCAGGTCTGACACACACCAGGCAATCCTTAATGGGTCCTCTGAGCTACAGTGTTTACCTGTTTTTATTGCCTATTGTAAAAACTTCCAAGGTGGAGCGGTGGTTGGAGGTCACTAGTTTATTACTAAGGCCTATAACAATTCCAAAGATTATAGTTGGTGTCATGACCTTCCTCTGCCAGTAATTAAGGATTTGGGGTGTGAGAGAGTGGCTTTGGCGGTGCCTTGGGGGTGTTCCCCGATATTGATTGGCAAATTATTATGGGGGATTAGATTTACTATGTCAGCGAATTCATTCCCAATCTGGTTCCATTCCTCCTACGTCATAGCTACGGCCATTGCTACCTGCTTTGCTTTGAGGTCCCACCATATTGTATCCTCAGTTTGCAACACATATGTGAATGACCAACCGCCCAGCCTCACGACCCTGTTGCATAGTCTCCAATAGTGGGGTCGGTGGCATTTACAAGATAGTTGGGGGTATGCAGCATATGCTCCTTAAGGGATTGTGATGTGATTGTTTCTGTGATCACTCAACTTTCCCCATTTGACACCCCACACTAGTGTTGAGCTGCGCATATGCAACTGCATCATATGGAGAAAAACTCTGTCCCAATATGGTGGGCATGTCAGGGTAAAGCCTGACATTAGAGGAATTTCTGAGATTTCAGATACAATTCTTCATATCAAGAGGATTTGTGCTGAAGTTAGATCGATTATTTGCATATCAAATCATGATTGCAATGAGTTTCGTTCAGTTAATCGCTAAAATTGCCCTAATTTCAATGATATTGAGTTGATTAATCACACCAAAACAAATCTACAATGAGACTGAGACGATTCCCACTGCTTTTAAAATCACATGCAAGGCGCAATCCCATAAGCTCAAAAGAATTATATTGCTCCATTCAAATAATTAATTATGCTTAGGAAAGTCCAGGAAGTTGGATGGGATATAAAACTAGACTATTCAGATGGTTAGTCTTTGCGGTCAATAAAATTTATCATATGCTAAACCCTTTAATTACATATTTTCATTATAACAGTTCCATATACTGTATAGTAAACAAGCTATACAGTCTAACCAATTATTCCATAAAACCTATAACCATGGGTTCGAAACACCTATATTTGAACAGTTCCTCTTCTATTACTTCCACGTCCAAACATAGCTGGTGTACTGGCTTTAACAGAAATGGGAGTGGTTGAAGCAATCCTTCCTTCTTTAGGGCTAAACCGCCCAATTGCCCTTGCCATTATCTTTATGGTATGAACTGCTCCTTTGTTATACTGGACCTTTAGCTCAGGGTTAGCAGGTTCACGGCTTGCTACCACAAACTGGGATAAAGTAGTACCAGTCCCTGACAGGGCGTTTGCCCAAAATTTAATAATCCCATACCCCTTCACATTTGTGTTTGAACAGTCTAGTATAGTTGGAGCCATGTGAGCCTTAAACCACAGGAAGTGTAAATGAGCGACTTTATTTTACCTACCAAGCTTGGGCTCAGTGGTAGGATGTGATCCCATAGTAAAGTTTAAGAGTATGAAGAAATCTAGCAGCTGCACCTTCCCTTTGTGAATCAAGTGGGAATATTTCCAGTAAGCCATCCAGGATGATATACTGGAGAGCACCGCATGTTCCATCGCATCAACCACCAGAGAAGATTCCATGAAGAGGATACCCAGATATTAAAAGTTTTCGTGGGTGACTCAAGATTCAGACCTGATGGTGGAGGAATTGAGGTTGTCTAATTTAATGACTGATGTATTGTCAATATTGATTTTAATGTTAGACGCCTATTAGAGAAGGAAAAGAAGCTTATCAACTCCTTGAAGGTCACTTTCTAAACTGATCCCCACCTCTGAGTCATCTTCTAATGCCTGAATCCTGATAGGGTTTGGCTGGGGTGGCAGATGCTCCACAACTTCTCTTCAGCTGCTGCCAATAGGATGTTCATGAAAAATTTAATTAAAATTGGGAACATGAGATCACCTCAATGGAGGCCCTATCCAATATGAATTGATCCCATCATGCCAGTGGCCAGGATAACTCTTGTATTGAGGCCCATGTATAACTTATCTATCTAGGCAATAAAGGTGATGGGAGTTCTGATGGCATTCATTGCCGCATTCAGGAATGGCCATGCTAGTAATTTTAGTCCTTCTTTATGTCTAAAAACATGATATAGTCATTCTCAGATCTGCACACAACCTATAGGGCGTTTTGGACCAAGTGGATACTTTCCCAGATGATTTGCTCATTGATGACCCATTTTGAGATGTAAGAATGATCCACAGGGTGGTACGCATCAGTTGGTCCAAGAGGATTCATATGATATTTTTATAACCAGCATTTGGCAGTGCAATCAGGTGCCAATTTTGAAGGTGCCGCTAAAAGCCTTTCTTGTATAGTACCTCAATTTGGGTTTCATGCCCCATGGGATTTGACACTTGTGAAACAGACAGTGGTTAAAAATATGGGAAAGTTTTAGTGCCATATGATCACAGATTACGTTCAGCATCTCTACTTGCATGTTGTCAGGGCATAGTGTAAGGCTTTTCACTAAGGGCGAGAAGCCAGGTAGTGCCTACTACCCCTTTTTAGGTGGAAAAGGAAACTTTATATGAGATATCCTATATTTGTGCCCGCTTCAATCCCCTTCTTCCTAGAACTTGTTATGTTGAAAAGATTAAGCTCTTGTGTAAAGAATTTCCTCAACTCTACCAAAATGCCAGAAGTACTTCAGGTAAACCCTCCAATACCACTGCCCATTTTCCTTAAAATTGAAATTTTCAAAAATATTAATGTCTTTGTTTTATGACGTTATAAAACAATAATTCAATTTTGCCAAGTAGTATTGAAATTCCAATTCCAATTTTACCCTTCAATCTGTTATTTCTCCTTATGTCACTTTCTGTAATTTTATAAATTTGCTGTCAATTGAGAGCAGACATCCAAAGATGGAGCACGTCTCAATTTGGGAAAATTATAAAAAGTTTTAGAGAAAACTAAATTGGGGGTAGCCAATTAAGGCATGCCCCGCCACCTCCCCTAATCTCAGTTCTCATGCCACAACGTGAATTATCCTTTCCCTACCTCAGTTCTTATGTTAACTTGTGAACTGACCCTGTCCCCTCATTCACAAGCCTTGGAAACCTGCAGCCAGATAAGATTCTGACCCAGAGCCACAGAAACCAAGAACTGTGTCACAAGATGCAAACCCCTTTCCCTATATAAAGGCCAGTGTCCTTGCTAGTGAGGGTACTGGACTACTTTGTTTTATAAGTGTTATCTGATTTTTCATTGAATCTTTTCTCCTCCCACTATTTCCATTTTGCCATATTTATTATTTTTAAGCACCATGAAGCCCACCGAGGCCATTTCAGAGCATCCACAAAGAGTTACTTCCTCTCACCAACTAGAGGACTTAATGGCCACAATCACAGAAGTTGCAGTTTACTCCGGTGGCTGATCAGAACCCACCAGTGTTAACCAGAGCCAACTTTGGCTCCTCAAATCCTTACACCAGGGGACTTATTTTTTCATGTCCTTAAATGCACGCTTTACCTCCTATACTGTGATCTTAGCAACTGGATCATGTTTGTCACTAAGCGAGCACCCCTGGAGAGCCAGCTTAACCAGGGCTAGTAGGGCTTCTGTCACTGTGCTATTTAGTTAGATAGGATGTAAGAAGTCGCCATAAAGATGTTCAGCTTCACATTCAATTTCACCTAGGTCACTAGAAATGACACCTTCAGGAGTCTCTACCTGGAAGATTTTAGCGTGGATCTGGATTTCTTTAAGGCTGTCCAGGTTTTCCTAGTCATCGTCCACAGAAGGCTTTGATGGCGGAAGGTTGCATTCTGCCATTGTTCATTATCATAATTTAAAGGAGCGCTTAATATTGTTTGTGATTTTTTAAATACTACTGCCACCATTCTTTGCTGTCCCGCTGTTCTCACTTCAGGATAGCCAGGGCATACTTTAGCTGTATATCAGAAGAATTACGTTTATAGGTTTTGGTTTTCTCATACTTAGCACAATCTTTCATAAGCTTTTCACTAATTATTTTTTGGCGGTCTAAGGGATCATGCCTGCCTGGTGATCTAGATATGCTATTATTTAATCAAACTCTTTTTTTGGCAATGTAGCGTTAATCTGGGTCATGCAACATAGAGGAGGATAATTGCCACTCCTGAGGTGGTGGGGTGTCACCCAGATTGATGGTTATATGCACTATCATTTGGCCGCCTTCTGCATTATTGAAGACTTCACTAATCAACGTAGCCTGTCTGAAGTTAGATGATACAAGTGCATAGTCCAACTGGGAGCCACTTACGGTTCATCAATAAAAATGTACTCCCACTGCATAAGGTTGGTGGGGTCATCGTCCTCCTCATCATTCATAAAACAAATCCTTTATTATCACAAGGGACATCAGAATATCAAACGCCATACTAGAAATTCTTCTGTGAGTCATGAACATATCCTTACTTTCATTTGTCAAACAATTCATGTCGCCTGGTATAACTGTTCCAGCGTCAGTTTGTACTTCTGACAGGAATTATCAGAACTTTTTGTTTTCCTGGAGTTGGGTGATACATTGTTTGAATTTCACTCCTAGTTGATGTTAGCCTTGTCTAAGAATTATGCTCATATATAATCTCAGGGTTGAGTTAATGATTAGATCTTGCTCACACATATTTATAGCCTTAAATGCTTTAATATTCTAGGATTTATCTTTACAAGGTTGAGAGGCTATCTGAAGAGCAGAATCAATTCTAATCAGTTTAATATTTACTTTATATTTTACTAGTTGATATGCTAATCTAATGGCAAGCGAATTGTAATTATTTATACAAACTTATTACATGAACAATTTTTCAATTGTATTACCTTTTTTGAATTGGGCCATTGCTGAATTGATAAAACCAGAGTCATAATTGCAGATGACCACATATTCCAACCCTTTGACTGAATATGAAATTTGACAATTATGTTATAATTGTAGAGGGTCAGCAATAGTGGCTGAGTGATGAGAATATTATTGGGCGGAATCTCCAATGATATTAGAGGTCACCAACTATGAATTATTGTCAGGCATCATCCCCAATAATAATTGAGGCCGCCAACAGATGATAATTTCATTGAGAATCATCCCTAATGCTAATTGAGGCTGCCAACAGATGACAATTTAGTTGGGAATCATCTCCAATGACATTTTTGGCCACCAATAGATAATAATTTCATTGGGCGTCATCCTCAATGAAATTAAGAAATAATTTGATATTGGGATAATCCCCAATAGTCAAATTATAGGGAATCGTTCAAAACGGAATGGATTGGAGTCATAAGAAAATACCAAAACATTTGAATGCTGGAGGAAAAGTGGAATTATCATTGGTCAAATCAATCAGTTTCGTGTACCTAATACCAATTGTTTGGACTGCAAAATTCCTGAGGATTATGCTGCCTAGAAAACCCAAGGCAACGGTGCCTGACGAGATTCAGTGCCTAACACTAAGGGTCAAAACCAGTATAGGAGCCCAAATATTCTCATCAGACAGCTGAAAAGTTGTGTGCTGATTTTAACCATAAAAACCCCAAATAGTTCCCAAATAAAATTAGATTCAAATTTTATAATAACTTTATTGTTTAACATTGGTTGTTTAAACATTACTCTTAAGAGAAGAGTGCAAAGATTAGATATCTTTAGGTTAGTTTTATAAAAATCTCCACTTGGCTCTGCAAAAAGGGATAGGGAAAGTGTTACCTACTAGTATCAAAATATCTTCAAGAGGAAGAAGCATCTGTCTAGCGTTGGACAATACTCTCAACGTGACCTTTGGGGATTCAACTTTAGAAATAGTCTTCATACTATTATTGCCCCAGTTCATATTATTAATCAATGCAAGGATCCACAAATCTGTGCAGTTGAAATCCAGGGCTGAAAAGAGAGCAACAAAGCCCAAGATTTAACATTGGTGCTCACTACAGGGGTGTAGTTGAGTTGTTGAAAGCCAAATTAAAATAAGGATGTCTTTTTAAGGAAAAGCTTCAAAAGCTCTGGGTGGAACTACAGGTTGTCAATGAGAATGTTCTCAGCTCGTCTTCTCAGGTCAATGTTAGTACATTGGAGGAGCATATGATCAAGACGGAGGAAACGCTCAAACAATTAGGAGTAGTTAATAACGATTTATGCAGAAAAGTTGCCTCTTTAAAGCGGAAAGAGGGCGAACTCATCAAGGAAATTTTATTTCAGAAAATCAAATGGGAAGCAGATTGAGAACACATATGATGGTTTCATGAAGAGATGGCGAAAACGACCAAGCGAATAGAGGAATTGGAGAAACGCCAATGTGATTGTGAACAATTTGAGGCGAATGATGCTGAATCAAAAGCATGTGAAACGCCAAGCAATAAGGCCTCTCCACCCTGAAACATGCCAAAACCATTTGCTGGTGTGTTGGAAATGACTCATGAAGTCACTCCTATGGCTTCTCGAGTAGCTGGGTCAGGATCTCATATTAGTGGAACAACTGAGGAATTTTGAAATACACTAATATTTCCCACCTTTCACCGGGATAATGCCCCGGCGTTCTTCCACTTATTTGAGATGACCATGTTTGGCTATGCAGACTGACAAAAAGCAGTAACTGTAATGAACTGCTTTAGCACAGACTGCCAAAATTTGGTGCTACCTCACCTAAATGGAGATAATTGGTCATATGCAGAAGCAAAAGCAGCCATTATGTTGGAGTTTGGAAGCCCTACTCAGATGGTGAATCAAAAACAAGAGTTCATGGGTATTCAATTCCTCAAAGATGAGACTCTGGCTAGTTTCGCTGACCATTTTTACCAAGAAGCTCAGATCTTGGCAGGGGCAAAAATGCTAGATGATTTTTGATGCACGCATAGCCATGCAGGTAGCACTTTGGCCCTAAAGCAAATTGCATCAGAATATGGCATCAGCACTAATAACTGAAATAACGACCTCACAGATGGTGGACCATCTGTAGATGTTGGGATCAACATTTGATGCGCCAAATCAATCTTATAATGAAATTCCAACTGAGGATGATCACACTTTGGTGGAATTAGAAGATGATATTTTAGAAAACGTTGAAAAAGTCATTATTCATCAGAATCAAGATATGAAAGGGGAAAACCCTGATGGATCCAAGTGGAAGAATATATCAACTAGCCACTATTGGAAAGATGGAACGATGGAACAAGTTGCCACCAAAAGTTGGCAGAAGAAATCACAAAGATTTGTAAATGTTGTTATTCCTCAAGAGGAGGTTGAAATTGCCCAAAATTTGGGAAAAGGCCTTTCAGTCTAGATGCGGAACTATCTAGAACTGCAAGAGAACCAGTTCACCAGAAATCTATATTGAATAAAGCTGTTGGCAGGACCAGCTTGGGTTGCAACTGGGTCCACCGTCAGAAGCCCCAAGGCGTTAATGAGATCAGAATCTGAGGCGATTAATCCAGATAATAGTGGATGAAGTTGGTTGAACTTAAATTTGTTGTTTAATGAGAAAAAACGTGAGAAATACCAAAAATAGCATCTGATCTAGATGACTTTAGCAAAGAAAAATGTTACCAAATTAATCTGTGCAAATAGTGGATCATTTAAATATCTATCAGCAGATCCAATCAAACGTTTGAATTGGAAATTAAAGCTGAGAAATAGGATCTGATCTAGACAAATTGGATAGGGGAAAACGTATCCATTGACAAGAAATAGGATCAGATCCTGACAAATTTTGGATTGAGAAAACGGCATTTAAAAGGTCATATCAACAGAAAGCCACATTACTGCCAATATTTTATTCAGCAGTAGAGCCAGCTTTGAGGATGAGTGCTGAACGTTACCCATCCTAACTGGCCAATATCCTGATTGAATTACAATTTTCAGGCATAAAAAACAACAATGATAATAAAAAAGGAAAAAACGAGTTGGACGCCTATGGATAAAGCTGTTCAAAATTATCAAGTCAGCAAATGTTGCCTTTATGATTGAATATTGAAGATGGTCAAATAGGCAATAGGTCCACAAAAATACTTAAAGTATCAGGCTTAAAAAATATAAAAATATAAAAAAGAGAAAAGATAAAAATAATAAAAAGATGCATAAAAGATAAAAATAAAAAATATTAAAAACCAATTTTAATAAAAACAGTAATGCATCTAGTGATATTCCCACCTACTGAGCGTGGAGGAAGGAAAATTAATGGGCACAAGTTCCAAGCGTTGGCAGGATCAGAAAGGGCTGAAACTAGGTCTGCTGGAATAGTCCCTATCAACAAGATGTTAAGACTCGTCCTGGGGTTTGTACAGGTGGCAAGAGTGCCAACAACGCGTCCTGGGGTTTGTACAGGTGGACCAGTTGATCTCTCACAACCAATGAGATGATGGGACTGGCACGGCATGATGTCATGGGAACCGCGCTCAAGAAGAGGTGGCAATGGGTAGAATCAAGGATATGAAGTCATCAAACTAAGCATAGCATATGGGCGTTGAGTGTGGACAGAGCTGCACTATGCTGAGAACATAGAAATTTGACAAACCAAATATGAGCTCTAGCTGAGATGGCTTCTATTCCTGAGGGTCTAGTTACCATTATATATCTGGTCAAGAAGGGGGATGTTTCAGAATTGCAGATGACCACATAGTCCAACCATTTGACTGAATATGATATTCAACAATTATGTTATAATCATAGAGGGTCAGCAATAGTGGCTGAATGATAAAGTATTGTTGGGTGGAATCCCTGATGATATTAGAGGTCACCAACTATGAATTATTGTTGGGCATCATCCCCAATAATAATTGAGGCCGCTGACAGATGATAATTTTGTCAGGAATTATCCCCAATGCTAATGAGGCTACCAACAGATGACAATTTTGTCAGGAATCATCCCAATGACATTCTCAGCTGCTGATAGATTCTTATTTTGTCAGGCATCATCCCCAATGAAAATTAAGCAATAATTTGATATTGGGAAATTTTTAATAGTTGAATTATAGGGAATTGTTCATAATGGAACAGATTGGAGTCATAAGAAAATACCAAAATGTTTGAATGTCGGAGGAAAAATGGAATTGTCATTGGTTAAAACAATCAGTTTTGTGTACCTAATACCAATTGTTTGGACTGCCAAACGCTTGAGGATTACGCTGCCCAGAAAACCCAAGGAAGCGGTACCCAAAGAGATTCAGTGCCTAACACTAAGGGTCAAAACCAGCTTTAAGTCTTGGGGAATGTCCCTTGGATCTCGAGCAGATCATCTTTCCATTCCCAAATAACAAGATACCAAAGAGGATGGCAGTACTCTCATCGCTCAGAGCAATCTCGCTCATGTAGTAGATGAGCGATGGGTGACAGCCCTTCCACTTTGGATCCCACCCTATACCCACACTCACCTTGGCAGAACTGTTGTGGAGAATTAGTGAAATCTGTGCCAAGATTACCAAATTGAAATCGGTCAGATCTAATTTGGGTGGTAATCTGGCTGATGGCCAAAATTTGAATGGCTGTAAAATCATGAAGAATGAGATATTGGCTGGATCACCCAACAGCTCCAATAAAATCACTAAATCAGTAGAACAAATATCAGGCGCCATCAACGAGGGTTTATAGCCCTCTGATAGTAATTCAGGCATTGTGCCCGATGTGCTGCTGTTGACTGAACAAATGGTTAAATGACCAAGCGCAGGTGGGTTGGCCACCCTGAACCCGTTCCCAACCTAATGGTCCCATCCCTATATGGGATGGCCTTGGGAAATTCCCGTCGCTTGTCTGGCCAAATGCCATCATGCTAATTGTCAGGAATGTAGTCAAGCCCTGGCTCAGACGTTTGAGGTCAAACTAACAGAGACTCAGCATGCTGCTGAATTTTGCAAAATCAGTTCCCAAAGAATAAACCCGCCCATTCCCAAACAATTCACCAGTTAGGTCTAGTCTGTGGGACCTAACTCTGTCCTGTCACTACCCAATTGACCACTATTTAATCAGTTGCTTGGCACTGAGAAAATTGTTGGTCGATTTTTCTTACTTTCCTTTCCAAATAAAATTTTTTAAAAAAAACCAAATTTTTATTTCCCTTTCTGACCGTATCCCAGATGACATTTCCCTGGTGGCCTGTCACCCCGCACTCTGGGTGGGCTTTACCAATTCTTTTTGGTCACTATGGCTCCCTCCATTGCTGATTGGGTCCAGCGAGTCCAATATTTTTGGCTCCACAATCCTGCTCTTATGAACTTCTGGCAGCAGTACATGGGGATCTTATGGCCCTATGTCCATCAATGGAAAGAAAGGATTCATCTCCTTGTTGCTTCCAATGAGATGGCCTCACATGCCAAGGATCTCGTCAAAACTATCACAATAAACCCACCTCCTGCAGCTAGAAACACCGAGTTGGGAACAGGTTCAGTGTGGTTTGTCATCGGGATACTCTTCACCTTGCTGTTGCGCCACCACTTCGTGGTATCACATTTCCCGGCTCCATATCAAGTTTTATGGTTGGCAATGCCTCTGGCATTATGGCTTGCTTTTTGGGTGCTCACACATCCTGACTGGCAGGCTGGTCTAAACTTCTTCTGCCGTTTCCATGACATAATCAACCAACCATTATTTCCAGCCACTTCCGCCTTGGTTTTTGAATTGGGCGCCACAGTGGTTACCCTCTACCAGATGAAAGTACAATCAGTTGTGTGTTGTTTGTTGTTTGTTTGGTCACTTTTTGACTTTGGGAGAAGCATCTGCTCTATTTTGGGAAACCTTTTTCAAGCCACCCAAGATGTGCAGACTGCATCTCCTCTTACTTCCTCCAGCCCAGGAAAAAGATCTAGTATCCCCTCCAAAGAGATCGCCAAACATGTTCTTGACGCGCTCGCCAAAGTACAAATGCAGACAACAATCATACTCAATAATGCTTCTGCGATATCTAATGATCAACAAGGGCTCGCGTTGTTAGATGCCATGGGTGGAGATGCCCACCATTGGGTGAGAAGTCTTTTGCATTTTTCCTCACAAGAAGGAGACTCCACCCCCCTGACGGCTGTTGTATCAGCCGCCTTAAAACCCCTAGTGTCCCAATCCAACCACTTATTCAGACTACTCCTTGCCATGGTCGAAGCCTTTAGTTTGGTTTCTTTTCTTCTACCTTTCATGAGCTGGGTCCCGCGTCAGGCCTATCTATTGATATGCTTCAGGCAGTCTTTAGAGCGATCTTGGATTTGGTTTCCGCTCATCACGTGGCCTGGTCTACCATCCAAGAATCAGTAGATCAAATATGTGCCACTGCAACTACAATCAAAGCGTTACCTCGCCACGTTTCCCCATATCAGAAGGGAACTTTATGATAGGATTTCCTAACAAAGATGTAGATGAAACCCCTGTCAACAAAATAGCAGTTGACGAGGGTCCCAACCCTGCCATAACCCCCGAGTCTGAGTTGGCATTTCCAGAGTTAACTATTAATGATTCTGTTCAAGCCCAGACAGAGGAAATGATTTCCCCTGCACTCGAACTTCCAATTTTCGCCCCAGCTAAGAACCCTGACCCTGGTCCCAACATATCCATTATTTCTTCAGTTGTCCATGAGTCAGTCAAATCTCCCAATAAACAGATTTCCGCTTATTTCCTTGTCCTTATGAAAATAAGTATTGGTCCACATCATGTCTCCTTCAAAGCTCTGGTGGATACTGGAGCAGCGGGGAACTTCATGAGTGTTGAGTTGGCACAACAATTAAAACTGGAAATGGATGTGGGCTCTTCAGTAATGGTGGCCTCATCTTCTTACCAGTCTTTGTATGTTGTTCACCGGCTGATCCACTTCTCAATCCACCAATATAACTTCTGCGATCACTTTTCAGCCATGCCAAACTTGGTGTTTCTGGTGATCTTGGGTGTGGGATGGTGGCGCCAACAACATGTGAAGATTCATTTAGAGTCTAATACGTTGTCATTTACCAATGATGATTTGGAGGGAGAGTTCCCTTTGATCAACACCCTCAAGAATATACAAGGGACCAGCTCTATCACTACCCTAGTTACTTCCGCGGGCATTCCGGCCAATTTTCCTGAAAGCTTAATGCAATATCGGAGAATCTTTGATATGGAAAAGGCGGATTGTCTGCCAAAACATACTAGGTACAATTGTGGATTTCAGACAACCGTAAAGTTGGTGAACATCAACTTCCCGTTGTATCCTCAAACAGCGGAGGAAGAGGTTGTACTCAATACCTGGTTGGACGATATGTTAAAAAAGGTTGGTTGTTCAAAGAGACCTCACCCGTCGCCTCCTCTATAGTCTTTGCAAGAAAATTGGATGGAACGCTCTGTCCTTGCGTGGATTATGGTCACTTGAACAAAATAACAGTTACAGATCCCTACCAATTGCCTTTGGAGCAGACAATCAGTAAGGAAATTAAAAATCCTGTGTGTTCTCAAAACTGGATCTGGTGAACATTTTCAACTAAATTTGGGTAATGGAAGACAGGAATGGTTGACCACAATCTGAATGAGGCGAGGCATTTTTCAATTTCACGTAATGCCCTTTGTGTTGAAAAATGCTCCCGCTATGTTTCAACAAATGATTGACAATGCGTTAAGGGATTTCTGGTTCTCTTGTGCTATTGCATACATTGATGATATCCTAGTTCATTCCCCAACTCCTGAACAACACGCTATCAACTTAAAAGTAGTGATGGTCGCCTTGCATAAAGCAGGGTTGTTCCTCAAAGCTTCCAAGTGCGAGTTTTATAAGGAAGAGGTCACATTTCTCAGAAACCTGGTTCTTAAATAAGGTGTCACTATCCCTTCCAACAAATTAGATGTGATCTGAGAATGGCCAACTCCAACTACACAGAAGCAACTTCGGAGTTTCTTGGGAACTATCATTTTTTAAAAAAAAAATTTCCCCTGCACTTTCCCAGTTGGCCGCCTCACTCCATCCCCTAACTGGGAAAAACGTACCATTTTATTGGACCCCTGAATGCCAGCAGGCGTTTAAATCAATCAAGGAGGAGTTCGTGTCTCCTCCCATTTTGAAACACGCCAATCCCACCAAGCCATATATTGTCACATGTGATGCTTTATCGGTAGCAGTGGGCGTGGTGCTGCTTCAGGACCACAATGGTCTTGAACATCCGGTTGCTTATTTCTCCTGAAAATTCACCGCTATGGAGCAGTTTTGGGCCATTTATGACAAGGAACTGGCTGCTGTTGCATGGGCATTAACTCATTGGTGGTACCTGTTGCAAGGTGCTCATCATGAGCTAATGGTTCACATGGATCACCAGGCTCCCTTGTATTTCCGAAAACCCCAAAAGTTGGTGCATTGGCAGGCCCAAACCTATTGGGACCTGTGCAGCTTTAACTTCAAATATGAATTTTTCAAAGGTGCGCTCAATGTCCTTCCTGATTTCTTAAGCCATAGTCCAGCTCACTGTCCCTCGGAACCTGAGGAAGTGGATCTCATTACCATAATTCCTACCACTCAGATTCTGTCGATTGTTCCCTCCATTGTTTCCTCCACTGTTCTGTCTCCCAACGATCCATTATTGGCTCAAGTTTTAGCCAGTCAAATGGCCTGCCCTGAGGGCATGAAGTTGGTTGAGCAGTTGGTTCACTCGAGTATCAAACACTCCCTACACTCCTTAGAAGAGGGGCTCATTTACTTCCATTTTCATGTTTGGGTTCCCCCCTCCTTCCGCCCGTAAGTATTCCGCACACACCATGATCCCCCCACGGTCAGACATCCTCAGTAACAAGAAATGCATCAATCTGATCAAGCAAACCTATAATTGGGCAGGATTAACTAAAGAGGTCCCAGCTTGGATCGCTGATTGTGTTATTTGCAATAAAATTAAATTGGATCGCTCCAGAAAGAATGGATTCCTGCACCCTTTACAGCAGGTGGAAGGTCCATGGACCTCAGTGTCCATAGATTTTATTATTTAATCTCCCCTGTTTTAATGGGTTCACAGCGGTGATGGTAGTGGTGGATCGCTTTACAAAATTTTCCCTTTTTATCCCTTGTACTTCTGTGATTACATCAGAAGAAACTGCCTGTCTTTTCGTACAACATGTGTTTTCAATATTTGGTCTTCCTCAGGAAATTGTTAGTGGCTGGGGTACTCAGTTTACCGCGCAGTTTTGGAGTAAACTCCTATCGATTCTAAAGATAACCCCTGTCATTCCACGGCGTATCACCCCAGTCTGATGGTCAGACTGAGCGGGTTAATCAAGTTCTTGAACAATACCTGCGTTGCTATGCTGCAGCGGCGCAGGATACTTGGGCCGGTGACTTGCCTCTCGCTCAATTTATGTACAATAATGGGATCCACACATCTATGGGGTTTTCACCTTATGAAGCAACGTTAAGTTATAACCCATCATTTTTATTCAGAGCATGTTTGCGACCTGAGGTTCAAGCTGCCACGGATCATACTGCCCATATTCAATTGACTCAGGCTTTAGTGCGGGAACAACTCACTAAAGCTATTGATGACTATAAGTGATTCACATATCGTAAGCGCCTTCTGAGTCATGACTTTACAGTGGGTTCCTATGTCATGCTTGATACTCATCCTTTGCAAATTCAAACCCCTTCCTGTAAGTTCGCCAGTAAGCGTTTGGGTCTTCACTTAGTAGAGGAGGTATTGGGTAATGGGGCGTTCCACTTGAAGCTTCCCGCGCATTGGAAGCAGCACCCAGTTTTCCATGTTTCCCAGCTGTCTTTCAAAGGCATAATTCCCACAAACCTGGGACTGATCATCATTAATAATGGGGAAGAAGCCAAGGTAAAGGCCATCTTGGCATCTCGAAAGTCACAACGTTCAGTCCAATATTTTGTGGCCTGGAAAGAATACCCAGCTTACAAAAATAGTTGGGTCAAGGCGTGCAATTGCGCAAATTGCATGGCCCTGGTTGAAGCTTTCCACGCATCCCACCCTGAGGCTCCCCGCCCTCCTCAGAAGATCGCAACAATTATGGTTATCAAGTTACCTAAAGCACACAAGAACGTGGCTCTGGTGCAGTTTCCCAGTGGGGCCGTTCCTTTGGAAAAAGGAAAGGGTAATGTAAGTCTTGGGGAATGTCCCTTGGCTCTTGATTGGATCATCTTTCCATTCCCAAATAAAAAGACACCAAAGAGGATGGTGGTACCTCTCATCACTCAGGGCGATCTCACTCATGTAGTAGATGAGTGATGGGTGACAGCCCTTCCACTTCAGATCCCACCCCCAATACTCACACTCACCTTGGCAGAATTGTTGCGGAGAATTAGTGAAATCTGTGCTGAGATTACCAAAATTAAAATCGGTCAGATCTAATTTGGGTGTTAATCTGGCTGATGGCCAAAATTTGAGTGGCTGTAAAAGCATGAAGAATGAGATATTGGTTGGATCACCCAACAGCTCCAATAAAATCACTAAATCAGTAGAACAAATATCAGGCGCCATCAATGAGGGTTTGAAGCCCTCTGATAGTAATTTGGGCGTTGCGCCCAATGTGCTGCTGTTGACCAAACAAATGGTTAAATGACTGAGCGCGGGCGGTTTGGCCACCCTGAACCCATTCCTAACCAAATGGTCCTGTCCCTATACAGGATGGCCTTGAGGAATTCCCATTTCTCATCAAGCCAAACGCCATCATGCCAATCGTTGGAAACATAGTTGAGCCCTGGTTCAGATGTTTGAGGTCAAACTGACAGAGACTCAGCCCACCGCTGAATTTTGCAATGTCAGTTCCAAAAGAATAAACCCGCCCAGTCCTGAACAATTCGCTGGTTAGGTCAGATTTGTGGGACCTAACTCTGTCCTGTCACTACCCAATTGACCACTATTTAATCAGTTGCTTGGCACTGAGAAAATTGTTGGTCGATTTTTCTTACTTTCCTTTCCAAATAAAATTTTTTAAAAAAAACCAAATTTTTATTTCCCTTTCTGACCGTATCCCAGATGACATTTCCCTGGTGGCCTGTCACCCCGCACTCTGGGTGGGCTTTACCAATTCTTTTTGGTCACTATGGCTCCCTCCATTGCTGATTGGGTCCAGCGAGTCCAATATTTTTGGCTCCACAATCCTGCTCTTATGAACTTCTGGCAGCAGTACATGGGAATCTTATGGCCCTATGTCCATCAATGGAAAGAAAGGATCCATCTCCTTGTTGCTTCCAATGAGATGGCCTCACATGCCAAGGATCTCGTCAAAACTATCACAATAAACCCACCTCCTGCAGCTAGAAACACCGAGTTGGGAACAGGTTCAGTGTGGTTTGTCATCGGGATACTCCTCACCTTGCTGTTGCGTCACCACTTCGTGGTATCACATTTCCCGGCTCCATATCAAGTTTTATGGTTGGCAATGCCTCTGGCATTATGGCTTGCTTTTTGGGTGCTCACACATCCTGACTGGCAGGCCGGTCTAAACTTCTTCTGCCGTTTCCATGACACCAGTATAGGAGCACAAATATTCTCATCAGACAGTTGAAAAGTTGTGTGCTGATTTTAACTATAAAAACCCCAAATAGTTCCCTAATAAAATTTGATTCAAATTGATAATAACTTTATTGTTCAACTTTGGTTGTTTAAACATTACTATTAAGAGAAGAGTGCAAGGATTATATATCCTTAGGTTAGTTTTATAAAAATCTCCACTTGGCTCTGCAAAAAGGGAATAGGGAAAGTGTTCCCACCAGTATCAAAATATCTTCAAGAGGTAGAAGCACCTGTCTAGCGTTGGACAATACTCTAAAAGTGGCTTTTGGGGATTCAACTTTATTAATAGTCTTCATACTTTTTCCCAGTTCATATTATTAATCAACGTAAGGATCCACGAATCTGTGCAGTTGAAATCCAGGGCTGAAAAGTGAGTAACAAAGCCCCAAATCTTAATAACCAGATAATTTTAATTTGACAAGCTGACTGATTGTCAATTTGAGACCACAATAGGAGTTGAGAAGGAGTGAAGCAAATATATTTAAGGTTAAATTAATCCACATCAAAAGGCTACCTCACATGTGATATATAAACTACATTTTTGATGAATGTAATCAATTACCCATAAGCATAAGAATGCCATATGATATATCCTTTTGTAAACCAACCGTTAATGATGCAGCCTCAAGTAGCTCATAACCTCCACACCCCTAATCCACATTAAAGTTTACTCATGATAATTATAAACGAATATGATTAGAATATTCATATTTTGCCACCCTATTTAAGGGCTGTCTTTTTTATTCTAAAGAAATACCTTCTTTTATTTACTTCTATCCGTGTTTTAAGTGTTTTAGTGGCAAATAAAATTTAAGATTAGGTTAAAAGATCCTCAAGGTTAGGTGTTTGATTAATGCACCTAGGATTGGTCAGCGCAACCAACTCCCAACCTGGATCTATAGTATACCCCACATGGATTTTCCCAGTTAGTGGAACCAGCGATGGCCAAGTGGGGATTAACTATGAGGGTGGGGAAGCAAGGAGTTGAGCCGCCCAAGAAGGGGAAGAGAACCTCTGGTGCACACTAAGAGGTTAATCTGCTAGAGTGAAGTTGGACTATATCTGTACTGTGGAGTTGCCTGTAAACCTGTTTTGAAAGTTGCGTCAATGAAGGTAAAAAAGCAAGGGCCAGCAATCTTCATACTGTTTGGCCTGAAACATTAGTAGAGACCCAAATGTGGCAAATTGCAAAATTTGCAACACGCATATACAGTGATCACTCAGAGAATTTTGCCAGTTTTCTTATCATGGGCCATGGCCACCTGGATTCTTCCATCATGTATCACCTCCAAAAATTCCAATTCATGTTTTTGTTCAACGTGATGACCGCTACATGGTCCAGCTGAAGCGCCTATTATCTATTCTGTCGAGACCATGGATGGTGTTTGGGGCCTCTGTTTGAGTTTGGGACCGTTTTGTGCTGGATGTATGCTCAAGCCTCAGATATTAAAATTATGTCAATATGATTAATAGTTTTGATGTGATGCTTTTCCAGCGCATATGTTTAAATGCTAGCCATCCCCCTAGCATTTGTGGTTGCAATAATCATTGATGGCAACCTGACCCATGAGTATGAGTATTATTTGGGTTATGCAATAAATATCAGAAGAAGAATGGATTTTTAACGATGGGTATTGCTGAGGAGGGGTGATGGCTTGGAGGAGGACAGTAGGCGCAGTTTGTCAGTACAAGTAATTTGTTACCCAACATGGAGTACACCATGTACTCTATCTCCATTCCAATCTCCTTGTCTATTGAGAGGGGAGACAGTTCAGTACAAAATGGGGCCACTGCTTCAGAGAGGGAGAGTGATAAAATTAGCTTCAATTCCAAACAATCCACTGTGATCAGCTTGGTGGTAACTGCATATGTGAGTTGGGCTTGGTGTGAGCACGTGGGGGCTTTGCCATTTTTTGGCCACCAAATTTGTTGGGCTTTCTGAAAGGGAGTTGTTCCTCTGGGGGGCTGATTGTTTTGGCCCTTTTCTGATGCTCTATTAAAAGTTTTTTTTGGCCCTGCTTGCTTACAACGTAGTTCCTCCTTCTCCTCACATTCCGCCTGGTGATAATGAGCATGCTGGGACACTGAACGCATTTCTTCATCTATCCTGTATGTCTCCAGGTTTGAGTTCATGAATGGCTCATTGTCAGCTTTGAGGTGCTTTGCCCTCTCACGTGCCCACGCTTCTTGGTAGCAGCATCCAGCTCCTGCTGCTGGAATTGCATATCTGTGATCTCCAAAAAGTTATTTGGGATCAATTCTTGGCTTTGGGGCAAAAAAGACTTTAGGCCTGACTTTGGTGATCCGTTGATAGGGTCATAAATGTAATCATGGGGTAGTTGCCTTCCTTGTAGTGTCACTGCACCATTTTGTACCCTGTCTGTTAACAAAACCAACATACCTGTTTAGCGTCCTCTTGCTCAACGTAGATCACCCTCTAGAGGCCTGGAATATGGATAAACTGGGGAAGAGCTATTTTTTTGTCTCCATCCAGGCCGCGGGGTCATACAGATCCTCTACTGTACAGGTACAAAAACATATAGCAATATAATTGTAACTGGCTTGTAGAAATTTGCAAACCTTGCCATAGTATGACAGGCTAGTGCAAATTGCATCATGGACATAATTGTGAACATGGTAATCATCAAGTTGTGAATAGTCACCCATTTTTGACATCTGATTTGTGTACCAGGTGAGTTTAGTGCACAGGTATGAGTCCTTATACTTTATTCCTACCTCTAACAGTTATTTTTAGTTGTATTTATTGGTGGAGAAAAATGTTGATATAGCCACGCTCCAGTGCTCAGTGCTGGTCGAAATCACCACTAGTTAATATGCTGTTAGCTCCTGTTTTATCGCAACTATCTTATACAATCATTCCTCTTTCATGACTAATTAAAGTGGATGAAAATTTCACCCTTAAGGAAGGATTTGGGGGCTTGTTGGTCATAGAACCTGCCACTGATAAATTCTCAAATAAAGTCCACATGACTGCCAGTGCCTTTCCATGTCTCCTTATGAGGGGAAGCTGCCATGCTATATGATTTTTTTATATGCAAAAGGTGTAGGAGCATCCACTGGTGGTTTCCCTTTGAGGATACAGCTTATTGCTTCATCTAATTTGAATCTTTGGGTCAAGAAAGCTTGCACTTGGTGCATATAGATACACTCATTTGTGGATAGTGCTGGCCATAGCTGCGTTTATTTTGAGGGCTTTAGCATCCCATTGCTTGCATTGAGGAGAAGCCAAATCAATACCAGGTAACTGAGCCCTCAGGGCCGCATGCCTCATGTAAATATTGAAGCAGCACTTTAAGGTTAAGGCGCTTTGTTGGCACCAGTACCATTCAGTGACGCTGTTCCACACATCATCAGTGAACATGAGTGCTGCATCTTCTGGAACCTCCATTTTGCTCCACTGGAAGGCTTCAGCAGGGTTATACCTCTTCGCTACATAGGGGGTGGCAAGAGAGGGCTCAGGGAATGACTGCGATCAATTTATGAATCTATTTGACCTAAATGCCCATTTTTAGCCAATCCCATCCAAGTTCAGGGGTCACTACCCTCGCATGGCCGCTACTGCTTGGGGTTAGATCTCATTTTTAATCCATGTGTGGGCTTTTTCAGGGGTGAACCCTGCTGCATCCCAGTCCGTTGCTGCAGCCAGAGGGGCATGATCCTGCCAGAAGTTCCAAATTTTCCAAAGTGAAGGAGCGATCATGCAAGGTCTCATGAATATTCTTTATTACCCCCAATATGGTTCAATCCTGGACTTGATCTATATGTAGTATTGGCGTGAAGCCAGTACTTCATCTTGGTTAAGTAAAGCCATTGGCGCTCAAGTTAATAGCTACCTCTTATGATCATTCCTGGACGGCCCCATCCTATAGCTTTTTCCTTCATCCAACCAGCTTGTAGCAAGTTAGATGCTTTATTTAGTGGTATCTACATGTATGCCCAGTGCAAGGCTTTGGTGGCCTTAAACCCTGCTTTAATCCATGGTAGCGCCTCATCAGGTAAAAATATTATTGTACCAATTGAGAGCAGATTTGGCAGAAAGAGCATGGCGTGTCTAGTCAGGTGCTATCTTAGCGTTATGAAACATTTTAATGTGAGCATTTTATTTCTGAAAGCAAAAAACTTATGCTCTTGACCAAAACTGCATCCTTTATGTGGATTCCGTCTTGGTGAACTATATGGCAGTGTAGAGGTCAATACCTGCATATAGCTATGCCTTAGCATCTCTGGACTTTAATCCCTTGCAGACTTCTGGCTATACCGCTTGGTGGTCCACTGGAAGTTTAATCCACTCAAGAGCCTGCTCTATGCGTATATTCAACAATTTGAATGTTAGAGGTAACTAAATTGATATTTTTGTATCAATCCAACATTTCACAGCTCCAGTGGAAATTTTGTTTGAGCGCCATGTTGCAGCTGTATCAGGGGATATGACTTTCAAAATCCATTGGGTCAACATTGAATATGGGAACTGCAGATTTTCCCATTGCATCACCTCATGTGTGAAGATGCCTCTATGGGTCAGCATGTCCTTTTTCATTGGCTTATATTTTACTGATGGGTTCTGGTGTACGCTGTTAGTTTCTTGGGTTGTTTCAATGTAATTGGGATTTTTAACCATTAATTTTATTTTTTGGCAATTGGTTTAGGTTGTCTGAAAAGTCTCAGCTGGATCCCAAACAAACGTACCTCTTTGGGGTTTGGACCCAACAAAGAGTCATCCAAATGATAGGGATGATTTTTTTCAGGGATAATTGCCAACAAATTTCCTCCAGCCATATTGCTAATGGAGGCTCCTAAAACGACTGTTATACATTGAGGTTTGGACCTAATAAGGGGTTAGTTAAATGGAGGACTGATTTTTGTTGGGGGCAATTTCAATTAACATCCTCCAGCTTTAATGCTATTGGGGGCTCCTGAAGTGACTGTAACCTCAAAGGGTTTTAACCCAATATTGGGTTAGTCAAATAAGGGGAATTATTTTTGTCAGTGTCAATTGCTAAAAACATTTCAGTTACATTAATATGGGATCTCACCTAATTTTATTTTTAACTTAAGGCGATTATTTCCCTGCATGAGGAGTAAACCTTTGGGGATTAGCCCCTAGTAGGTAGGGCTTCCATCATCCCTGAAGAGGGTGGGTGCTCAGTATTGTGGGTACTGGGCCAAGAAAGGACTTTTTGGGGGGTATTGGCCACCAGTATCTTTTCTTTACCATGAGTTTCCCATTGGTGGGACTGCCAGCCTCCACCAAAGTGTTGCCTTTTGGTACCCATTGAGGTTGAGTTGCCTTCAGAGGGTTCTGGGCTCATTCTACTATTTGTTTCTATTTTTGTCACGTTGATTGTGGCATTGGTGGCTGAGTTTCTTTGGTGTACTTGGGCCTCATCACAAAAATTTTTATAAGTTGCGTTTGTTTGGTTTACTTGGGCCTCATTGCCAACACTTTTACTAATACTGGTGTATAGTTTCCTACTTGCTAGGTTGCCCATTTGGCAGGAGTTTTTGATTTTCTTATAATGAAGTTACTGTGAGCTGTTGGTTCTATGAGCTAAGCTCTACCAGGAAGGATTCCCTTTTGTAACTGTAGCTGTTAAAAGCTGCATATACTAATCTATTTATGGCAGTAGGTGTAAACTAAAAAGTACTTTTGCTAAACTATACCAGGCCACTTTTTCTAACAGGTGATACTAACGTGCAAAAGAAAAAAAGTAAGTTTTTGGTCCAGTATCTGAACAGTAATTTAGTATGTATATTAAAATGGACTGAAAGCGATGGACTTCAATTGTGAGACTAGTATACTGCCAGATAAACTTAATTCAGTTAATGGCAAAGCAATAGCTTTAAATCAACTTTTGACATGATATATGCTTTATGGCTGAGGGTATGTTCAAAATCCTTGCAAGTATGAGATCATAGCATGAAGAGCTTAAATCAATATTTAAACCTACATTTTTGCAAAATTTGACCAATAAAACCAATTAAATCTAATAAAATGTTATTTTAGATGGCAATCAGTAATTTATCATAGATTGAACAATAAAAACAATTAAATTTATTAAAAATGAAAAATTGTAGATAGTGATCAGTAATGTAGCATAGCTTGACCAATAAGATAACTAAATTTTTAAAATGAGTTATAATTATTTCTGTTAATGAGATACTATATAATATATATACAATAATTTTATTTTTATATAGAAATAGCAAGAATATAAAAAAATTATATAGAGGTAGTGATTTTTTATTATAAACTTGGAAAAAAGAAGCACCTTAAAAATTTACCAAAATTTGGGAAAAAAGGAACTGATTTCAAAAATCAAAGAAAAAAATCCTCTAAGAAGGTACTATTAAGTATGAAATAATCAAGAAATTATGAATACTTAGTAAGATTTTTTAGAAGTTAACGCCATTACTAACCTGACTTATAGAATTTTTCTCAAAAATACAAATTAGAACTTAAATAGTTTGGGTCCAAGTATAAAGTATAAGCAAATTGGAATAACAGTTCTGAGTATATACATCATAAATGGCTATTATAAATCAGCGCAAAATATGGCACTGACTTCAAAAAAGGGTCTATTGTGTATTCATAATTAATTGAGGTGGATTAACCTTGGGACACATACCACACCGAGAATTTTTCTAGCCAGTACAGGTTTCAAACTCAAAACCTGCACTTAGGGTGGAAGCAGTTTTACCTGCTCAGCTAACCACCATTCTATTGTTTATTCATAATTTTGTTATTTCAAACTTTTTAGTGCCTTTTTTCTAGATTATTTTTTCTCCACAATTTTTCTTGTGATCAGTTAAATGGAGTTGGACCCAATCTAACCTTCCAAACGGTTATGAATGGAAGATTGAATATCAAATGTTTATACTCATCTTACTCCAATACCTGATAGTTTTTGAAAGATTTAGAGTTTTCAACATACATGTTCTACTATCATATGATCTCTCTATATAAAATTTAACAGTCTGTTTATCTAATTTTATTAAAATTTATAATGTATGCTAATTTAAAACTTAATTTCCAGAAAATAAAGTATTTTTTGAAAGAGTTTTAACCAAACTATCACAAGATGTATCAATAATATGAGCTAATAAATTATACTTATAGCTAAGTCTATCACTGTCTTTAGTTTTTATCATATCACCAGCCCATTTACACAGCATATTCTGTGAGTAAAATTTATTAGATATTGTTTTTATTCAATACTGACTATAAATAGATAATAGTATCTATTTTTAGTTTATATAAATTTTTAGATGATAATTGATAAGTTTAGGAGCAATTAAAACTATCAAATCATCTATAAACTACTAAACATTCACTAAAAATTATTTGCCTATTGAATAAAGCTAAGACCACACACCACCTGTAAAACCCATTTAAACTATTAAATAACAATCACTTACTACTTTCTAAAACTATTAATTTTATCAATCAACATAAACCACCAACTGCTTGGCAAACCCATCAAAATATTGAATATTTGTAATATTAAACTGCTCAGCCATAACAATATACTTATTACCATTTATACATATAGGAGCTTCACTTATTAAATATAAAACTTTTTATTTTACTATAAATTTCAAAAAAACTTTCTTAGTGCTTACCTTTTTATATAAGAAACTCTTATGCAAAATTTCATACTTTAAGACCCACCAGTTTGTGTGCGTTAACTGGAGTCAATCAGTGTTAGAATTTTATTAAGTAGACTAGCCATATGCTTGATAGGATTTCTTTATTGAAATCTCTAAAACCACATGACTTTTCTCAAAATGTTAGAGTTTTTGGGTAACCATTTTTCCCATAACCTCTCTTTTACCCTTTGGTTGCAGTGAGAAATTATTTCAAAAAAATTAATAAAGACTAAAGAGACTTCAAAGAACTATATATGTAACCCTGCAAAGAAAAATTAGACTGCACACAAAAAAATCGTGTATAGACTTTGCAATATACCTCATTATGAGTCCAGACTTTTGAGCCAATCCGTCCTTGTACACAATATGCTACAAAAACTCTCACATCTATAAAACGCCTAACTCAAGAAAAGGTGACATAAATTTGACCATGTCTAAAAGCTGGAGCTTGAAGATAAAGTCCATTTTGTCAAAGGTCTTACCCTAAACTTGTTAATCGTCATGATGAATGACAGCCTATAGGAAATTGGCACCTTTTCAGCTGAAATGAAAGCTCAGCTTGGCTTGGAAACAGATTTATCTGAGGAATGAATACATGTTCATCAGCGTGATCACCAGTTAGGACTTCAGCACTAAGAACATGTTCACCCATATTTTGGATAATCAGGTGTGTTCAATTGCACAATCATTTCATTGTGTTTAAGTTATGCTGCAGCATGGCTATCAATACTATCTTCAGTATCAGTATGTGTGGAGGCATTTTTGAAGAAGTCTGCAAGTTAATAAACTCCCTTGGATAATTATTTTGTTCCTATGAATCATTGCACCCAATATTGTTGATGCTGCTATAAACTTTGGCTTCTTTGAAGATTTTTCAACAATCTTATCATTCATCTCAAGTAACTTTTTATTTCTCAGTATCAGGATTGCATTATTTTTGAACGACTTATAGGATGAGGGGTCAAGATTATTTCCTAAAATTAGCTAAACTAGATTTTTTTAGAGACGCAAGGCTCAGTAATTCAGAAATTATCATCCCTAAAATCTTCTGTATGTGGAAGACGGGCTTCTTAAAAGTTTAATAAGTCATTAAGCAATACTTCTTTGTTGTGATGCGTGGAGGCTCCCACTTTTGGGTTGGGCACCACTAGTGCTAAAATAGTACTTCTTTGTTGTGATCCACTCACATATTTTAGTGAAGTTAAATCCTTTGAATGAGTAAAAGAGGTTGCATCTTTTGAGTGATTCTCCAATGATTGCTGCTTTAACTCCTCTTGGAACAACAGGTAAACATTGCCTGAAGTCTTTCCCAACAAATTAAGTTTATTTCCAAATTTAATTTTACTTATCATATCCTGAAGAAGCAGATCAAGAACTTCAAAGGTACATCATTGTGCCATCACTACTTAATCCCAGCTAATCAAGCTGGAAGCCTCCTACTTATGATATTCTTTTTGACCTTGGGTCAGGAGTGACGTTGATGTTTTTTTAAGTGGTACAAATAACTTAAAGCTTGAGTGAGCCGCTCTTCCACCTTTCAGCAAGGTTGCTAAAATTCCTGTTGAGGTTATTGGAATTATGATCTTTCCTTTTTCTCTTAAAATATGCATCAAAATGTTTTAGATTTAAGGTTTTCCAGTTCAACCAGGAATGTCAATAAAAAGAGTTTGTTGTCTCCTCTTTATTCACATGCTTGAATAATGCTGTCAACACCATGTATTTGCTCTTAATTGCATTTAGAATAGCATTCTTTACCAAGTATCTTTCTCTTCCTTGTGGTCATAAATTTCGTCTTGATCAACGCAATAGACTGAATCAGGAAGTCCAAAATCACAATTCTTTGTTCCATCAAGTCTCAGGATAACATTAATTTTCTGAAAGCATATATCCTTAATAAAATCAACTTAGTAATCTTTTCTCAAATTCTCACTTAAAATTTACAGATGCTGTTCAACTAATTAAGGAGGTGTAGGATTTCAAGCATTGCAGAACTTCAGAATGATGGAAAAAATTTCTCAGAGATTTTGCTGACTGATATCTCAAAGATTTATTATGACATCTCAACCCTTCATCATTGTTTTCAAGCAATCCCCTGGCTCTTGTTGTCTCCTTAATTGTTATACCTGTAATGGCATTCACAGTTATCAAGTTTTTAAACAATGATGGCCCTCAAATGTTTAGAAGGAAAATTCACAGGAATATTGCTCACAATCTAAAGTGCTGACGTTTTACATATGAGAAATTGTATCCAAATGATGCACTCGTTTTTGCCATTTTCCATTAATGAAGCAATATAATTCTTCTACTTCTGTATAAAGGTGCTCTCTTGCATCAAGATCTGACTTACATAGATTGAAGTATGCAGTCAGAGTTGTATCTTTTGATGAAGAGTTCTTTAGTTCCTGACGTTCTTGATTTATCAGAAATGTAACATTCTGTTGATGAGGTAAATGAACAGCTAATCTTCTAATGTGGTGGCTTTTAGAGTGCAATTTAAATCTAAGAAGTCGCTAAACAGCTTCTGAATGCATCACCATTCTATTATCAATGCATCAAGTAAGTTTCTTCATGCTCATTGTTTTTGAAGGTATTTTTATCTTTGCACAATCATTTTATTTGTATACATACTTAAAGAGATACTTTGTTGCCTTCACAGTGGCACAAATATCCACATTGATGTGAGCATTGAACACTATGATGAGGAACTTGTACAAAACTACCATTTGATTGTCAATACTGACTCCATTATTCATGAAAGAATTACCATCTCTTCATCTATAAAGAATATAGTCATCGACATTCTCTTGAGTCTTAGGGTTGAATTCTTTTTTAACTTCTTCATGCATTTGCAATATTCCATACAAACACAGTCACAGTTAAGTTTTCCATATGGTCATGAATAATGTGCTGGGCCATAATTCTATAAAGATTTGGTTCATCAGTCTCATCAAATATCTCAGCACAGACTACTTCATCAATCATTAATATTTCTTTGATTTTGTCATCACCTTTCAGCATCATCAAGATGTGGGCATGTGGAAAACCTCAATTTTTTGCCACTTGACAACCTAAATGAGGGAAAGACATCTCCCATGATGACCATCTTTGAGCATGTCTAAAAGAACTTCAAGTTTGAGGTGTAACACTCTCACCACCAATTATGGTTGGTCTTAAGGAGTTTGTCCAGGCTTCAGTTCATTTGTTATCTCAGGTCATTTGAATTACAGGTGAAATTGATGAAATGATTAGGTTTTCCATACTCGTTCATGATTTTCATGGCTTCCTGGTAATTTTTTTGCATATACCTTGGACTGCCATGGGATTTCAAAGGGAATATGCAGACTTTTCCAATTGGTCTCTGATGGTCAGCTGAAACTTGTGTAAGGGCATCCAGAAGACCTTGATACTTCTCAATTCTAATTCTGCTTTAATTCTGACAAATATAGAAGAGGTCTTTCACCTCAAATCTATATAGGAGAGAACCAAATACTGCTGAAAGAGCTTGCAGCCATAATGAAGAGGAATGACTCCATAGTTTTATATGTTCATTACCATGTAATTGTAGAACTGCTGAATCATTAACCTGTTGTGAGATGCAGTTTGTCTTTGTCCCATGTGAGTCATGTTTGGATCCCATCCAAGTTCATATTGTGGAGATAGCATAGGAAAGGCCATTAGATAAAATTGGAGGCTCATGTTAAAGTTTTTAAGGAGTCATGCTGGTTAAGGAAAACAGTAAAATCAATACTCTGAGGAGGGTTTCTGATTTCTCCTGTAAAGACAATTGTATCTCATTTGCACTCAGTCCATTGTATCTACTCTTCCTTATCCAGGCCTTTTGATAACATAAACTTAACTAATTCAGGCTCTTCAACTTGAGCAAAAACATCCTTAAAAATATTTTAAGTCTGTGTGTTGAAGTTTTAGTTAATTCAGATGTCTTTTTCTTCATCTGGGGTTTGAGTCAGTGTTTCAAATTCCTATTGTATGAAGACAATAGACCAGATGGCGTTGATTCATAATATATAAACCCCAAAAGATAAGAATTGAGGCTGTATTCTGCTGTCAATTACTTGCATAACAAATTCCAGCTCTGATCTTCTTGATCAAAAGCAAATTCCTGATTTAGTACAACTAAAAAGTATTGTATGTAATTAGGTTTGACATTTTAAACTATCAAATTAAATTGTGCTTTATTGTATAAAATTGGAGAGAATTATATAGGGTTTGATGTTCACCCCATCTTCTCCCATGCACCTCAACTTGCTTTACCACTTAACCAGTAGTTTGCGGTGAAGGTTTTTCAAGGGTCTACAATACAATAGGCGTCCTTCTGTAACCCAGCTTGGCCCCGTGGTCTGTGACTTCCTGATGTAATTATTGCAAGCAATCATCTCCTTAAAACTTCTCAAAAAAGCTAAACCCGTATGTTAAAATCTGAGTGTTGCTTGCTTGATGAATTAATTCCTGCACACTTAATTGAGCTGTAGTTCAGTCAAATGATCCTCAATTTTATCAGTGGCTTATGGTATTCTGACAATTTGAAACTCACTAGGCATATTTAGAAGCCCCAACTCTTCTGGTCAATTTTGGGCTTGATTTTCCCTCTGTATCAGGAACTTCGACTGAGGAAGGCAAAGTTACAAACTGTGGATCTTAGGATCCCAGCTTTCCAACACACTCCAAAAATCAACTTAAGATAACTGAATGAGGATTAATTAAAAAAACCTTTTAGACTATATTATTTAAAAATTATTCATTAGGCCAGGCTCTGGTATTTATATCTCTAGGGCATTGCCTGGCCACATTCAAGCATGCAATCTCACAGATTATTTTCCACCTAAGTTTGGCCCCTAAACTTATATGAATGAGACCTATTGCTAGGTTTATTGGTAACAAAATAATCTCATATTTGTGAGGATTTCAGGGACAAAAATCGCAACAACAAGTGTTCAAAATTGTCCTAGGATCATCTCAAAATGTGTTATGTTATACTGCTGATGAAATATGAATTCTGGGAGATTTTGGCATCAATTTAAATAGATGTACTCTTAATCAGGGTATCAACAGATTTCTCTTGATAGTACTAGGTACACCCATTTAAGTGGTCCATGTATAAGTGCTATCATGCCAATTATATATACTAATATACAAAATTTGCCCTAAGGCATAAAAGGATTATGCTTTTTCATTTATTTGTCTATAAAATTTAAAGACTTTTTCTTCAGGTCGATCCCAAACAATTTCTCATGTTGAATATCAAATTTTGGTCCTGATTAGTCTAAACTAGTTGCCAATGTTTGGTGAAGCAATAATTGGCCCAACTGTGTGAGCGTATTTAGCCCAAGCTTCCAGTATAATAGTCATACTGAATTGAAGTTTAATTGATCAGCCCAGGCCAATTAGTTGCAGAGATCAGCCTAAATGTGCGTGTAATTTTGGCCTGAGCTTTTATAATATAATTAACTCCACATTGCAACAATTGCCTGAGCCGTGTTATTGCAATATGCTTTAATTAAAATATTAGCTTGAGCATTAGGAGAATAATCGGCACAATATGTTTTTTGACAAAGGGTTTATTTTTGAGTCAACCATCAGAATCTAACACCGTTCTCCTCATGAATGAAAATATCACATACCAAGGCAACTCATACCACTAATTAGCATTTGATGAAATAATAACTTACATAAAAAGCTAAACTTGACTTACCCAAAAAGCCTTCTATCCTGGGTCATTAAGTCAAATTTGATTAAGTGAAACTGCTAGGCCACAAGCATGGCGGCTTCCCCTTTTTGAGTTGGGCACCACTAATGCTAAACTAAAGAAACTGCTAGGCCTCTAACCCTAAAACTCCTTGTACTTAGAATATTTTTAATCAATAATTGCTGATATGTTCAACACAAGATATAATAAAGATAGATGTAAGCTAATATTATTATCTCCTATATCTTATATACCTGATGATTCAGATCCATTCAATCATTTAACACTTCCCCACCTTGACTGGATATAAGCAGAGGCTCCTCTCTTTTTTCATCACAATCTCTGAATTTTCACAATCCTCATAGTAAAAACGCTATCTTAGCAGCCTTTCTGCCCAGGATAGGCGCGTCTTCCAAAGTCACAATTCCTCCATGTGGCACACAATTGTTACTTCAGTCATTGTGCCTTCACTTTCTCAGGTCATTTCAACCAATTATGGCTCAATGGTTATTGAAGCTTCTTCTTCATGGCCAGCCGCAACTTGATTGGAGCTCAGTGAACCTGAGTTTATTCCCTTGATTTTAAGTCCTCTTTAGAGAGCTTCTTATAGATTGAACATAATTCTCCTTCAACCGCCTCCTAAAATCTTCATGGCCCCATGGCTTCTCAAAACAAATAAAAAATTGCCATCAATTATCATCAGAAAGCAATATTCACCCTGATTTCCTTTTCATGCTGCTTAAAATTTTCCTTCATATAGCCTTATTACTACTTCACTTTGTGTGGGCTGCGTAGTCACTTTGGGTTTTGTTATCAACCTGATGTCTGAACTCTTGGAAGCCTATATGTCTTCTGCACCTTCATCTAAGCCCAGTATCACTCCGCTCAATCCATTTGAAGCCAACCAGAATTTTCTTTGCTAACAAAATTATTAGGCTTTAGTGTGCTCCAACAAAAGTTCATAATGAATTGCATGTTCAGTTGGCTTCAAAAATTGTGCTTCAAAAGATCCTCATATCCTTCTTGATCCACCATGCCCTTTACAAGAGCCTGTTGAAGGAACTGCACAAAATGATAATTCCTCAGATGGCTCTACTTGGCATGTGAATTTGATTCCCTCCAACAGCCTTTCTCACAGACACCATGCCTGTCATGTGCAGAGTATTAGATGAAGCCCATTCACAAAAATTTTGAGCAAAAACCTTTTTTCCCTGGTCTATTATTGCCTTAAAAGCCTTCCTGATAATTGTATCTTCCTTTCCGCGGCTTTCTCCCCTGAGTATATTCTCTCTCGCTTGTTTCAAATTCCATTCCAATGTCTGCTTCACCTGGTTTGATGGCCTTTCTCCAGTTAGTCAGTCCAACGCGCCTGGTGTCAAGTCTTCTTAGGTTTAGCATACCTTTATCAGGGTCTTAACAGTTGGGACTTGAACAAAATTAGCGTTTCTCCCCCAATCACTCCTCCTTGGGCTACACTCATGAAAGCTCACTCTCCTCCCCCTCCCTAAGAAAGGGTATCTGGCTCTGATGACAACAAGGCTTCCAGAAATATGAATTATAATTTTGATTTTCATTGATTGCTACTATTTTTATTTTTTATCTTCTTTTTCAATATAATGTTATTCGATATACTTTTATTCTCTTTTATTTTTTCATAATATATGGAAGAAGAAAGTTAGAGTTAACTCTATTAATGACTTAACTGCCTTGATCCTTTATAGTGTATACATCGTCAGATAATTTCTCCAATATGATATAAGGACCTTTCTAAGGTGAAGACAACTTTTGCGCACAGCCTGCATTATGGGTGTCACATTATACTACCAAGTCTCCTTCTTGAAAAATGGACATGGAACACAATTAGAGTCATCATAACTCTTCTAGCTTGTTTTTCAGTTTATAACAATCTGATAAGCCTCAGACTGCAGCTTGATCAATGTTTTTGCCAGTTGTTTGACATAACTTGTAGGGCTGACTGCCTCAGTTGGATTGAGTGCTGAATATAACAACGGAGTTAGAACTGGCTATCTACCATATAACAGTCAAAACAGACAATGTTTGGTGTCGCTATGATTATTATTGTACAAAAACTCTGTAGCACTAATGAAGGTAGCCCATTGTGATGACGCTGCAGCTGCGTTTTTGTGCAATATTCCTACTAGAGTGCTGTTCACTCATTCTATAATTTCATTAGTCTCAGGATGGTATGGTGTCAACAAAAACTCCTTTTAAGACATTGACTAGTTTAATCTTGCGCCATCTGTGAAGTAAGATTAGTTCCATTATCCATGGGGATCTTCTGAGGACATCCATGCTTATATAAAATAATAACGATGAATTTAGCAGTTGTTAAGGCCTTGATGTCTAGTATTTCTTTTGCTTCCAACCATTTCGTCAGATGGTCAATAGCAACAATAATGTATTTGTTGCCCAAGCTACTTAAAGACAAAGGAGATGACAACACCAATCAATAATGTATTACAGGCTCAATTGTATTTAATTAATTAATATTTCTACTTTACTCTATAGACTTTGCAATTTGCCATTAATGGCATTTTTTGATCAAATCTTGAATATCAAATTGCATGGAAGCCTAATGGTAATTGGATCAATTTGATTCCAGCGTCTTGACCATTCCTACATATCCAACTACTATATGCTCATGATTATATAATTGTTATCCGCTCTGAACGCTTTGAAAGATTCTACACTGTTCATTGGGCTTAAGTTTGTTTAAGGTTTATCCTGATATTCAGTGTTCTTTATTGCTCTCAATAGCCTTCTTACTTCAAGCAGCTCATCTTTGTACTTCCACTTTATAATCTTTTCATAGAGCTAGTTAGCCAAGTCGCTCAGGATGGCCACATTGGGAGTCTTGATAATCCGTCCACGTTTTGGTGAGCAGCTCTGGCTCTATGAATAATCTTATAAATGTAGGCCTATATTTTAAGCAAGTGGGCTAAAGGACCCTCAGGCTCCCTCAAGTTGTGGAGCCAATGTAATGAGATGTGTACTGTTACTACTTGAAATTTGTTTCTATGAATGTACACTCAAAATTGGACCATCTAGTACTAAAAAAAATGTACACTCAAAATTGTTTACAAAGGTAGATCAAAGCTAAAAGTTCACATTTTGTCACTGTATAGTTACGCCCAACTTATTCAGCGTTTTAATTGTATAAGTGACTGGATGCTCCTCTCCATCATCCCCAATCTGTGATAAAACACCCCCAATTGCAGTCAACAATACGTCAGTTTGTATGATATTTTTTTAAAATCTGGATATTGGAGGACAGGTGCCATTCTCAGCGTAAATTTAGATGCCTCAAATGTCTGCTGACATTTAACTTCCCAAAAAAGAACTCCTCATTGCATCAAGTGACATAAAAACTCTGAAATCATTTTGACCCTTCAATGAAGTTCTCTTAATATCCCACCATGCCTAGAAGCTTGACATCTATCATACTCATTGGAGCTTGCATGTTTATTTTTTAGCACTAGTGGTACCCAACTCAAAAAGGGGAGCCGCCATTCATCTTTATTTGAAAATGGGCCAAACAAAGAGATTATTAGAAATAGAAAAGTCCTAATATGACATCTCAGCTAACAGACTAGGAAGCCATATTAGAAGCTGAGGAAGCTTTGTGGAAACTTTTGTCCAGTGCCAGATTTAACTGACAGACCATGGCGGACAACAAAAGGGTTGGGGCATCAGCGACATATGGCATAAGGAGATATAGTTGTGGGTTCTTCTTCATTTATGAAGCCAGGGTATCCATCGTCTCAACGTATTGATTACATCTTATTTATTGCGCTCACCTTTTGAGGATGAGGCTGCAAGCCTTCAGGATCAATGACAAAACTAAGATACTCCAACTTCTCTGAAGAATGGAATTTTGGGACTTTATCTTCAGGTTGGCCTTCAATAATTATTTATATACTTGTTCAAGGTGCTCCAGGCGTTTATAAAATGTCCGCAAGAAGACATTTTATTATACAGGTACATAAGTACATATGATAATTTAAGATCCCCAAAAATGGTATCCATTGTGCGCCAAATGGTACCAGCGCATTATACAGCCCTTGAGACATGCATGTAGGTTGGAATATACCTTGCGCCGCAATAATCATGAACTAATGCTCCTCTTTAGGCAAATCAATCTACATTATCTGGAGATAAGATACATCGTGGTAAAGTACTTCACACACCCCAGACAGTCTAAAGTATCATCAATCCTGGGCAACAGGTACAAAATCCTTTTTTGTAATGGATTTGAGGCGGCACTAATTGGTTACAACGCAGTTGCTGCCTTCTTTCTTCTTCATAATTAAAACTGGACTCACCCATGGGATTTTTTAAGGAATGATCATTCCAATCTTCAGCAGCTTTTTTCCAACTCTTTCTCAACTACTTCATCACAAGCTCGGAAATCCCTGATCAGCCTCATCCTAATGGGTTCATGGTCCTATATTGATTAAGAGTTATACTTTTTTTGCACAGCCTAGACCATGGTCATTTTTTGCGAAAATTTTTGGAATATAGTTTAAATAATTTCAAGAGCTTCATCCTTTTATTGCTATAATAAACTAGTAAGAGTTATTAGGGAATTACAGCATGTGTCCCTATGCCCTCAGATGGTATCCAAACTCAGATAAATCTCTGAATTTGACAGCCAATTTTAAATTGTCCTTTAGAACCAGATGCATGAAGGCGACCACTTGGAACTTATTTGACCTTAGAATTTTGGTTTGTTACATTTGCCAATAAAGCGTCAATTTCGCCATGTCCTTGTATAAGTAAATGAGGCGCTATACTAGGTTACACCCAAGAACAATTCTAAGGTGGTACAACCCTCCCATATAATCCTTCTGGGATGTCCAGTGAAGTCCCAGTGTCCATAACAAGTTGATGGGCTGGAGCTATTGTCACGTCCTTGTTCACTCTTAGCAGTATCCCTCGCTTTTCATTTATTTTTATTGGAAATGGTCGGCTATAATTTCCCCTTTTAGTTAATCTAATTGGTGTTATTTTATTAGCATAAGATATATTAATAAAACATGGAGACGGCTGATAAGCATAGTATTAGTGCAACGGTAATAAATTTAAGTTTGTTTGTCTCAATATCATTAAGGTGTTTTCTTTAAGTTTGCACAAAAATCCATTGGTTCTTAGAAAGCTGGTTTCAATTAATATATCTAGTAGGAGTTTGGGAGCACAATTATGGGTATTGCCACTACTAGAGCACCAAATCACAGTGGCAAGGCGCTGTACGCTCCTTCACTATTAGTACTATTTAGGCCTGCTGTCCCATATTCTTGGTGGTAGTCAATGTCAGGAGCAATTTTAAACTTATTGACCAGATTAATGGAGAAGATATTAATTGGCAAACGCTATCTTTAATAGCTAAAACTTTGATTTTGTTGACCAAAATATTAATGTAATTGCACTAAGAGTAATAAGAATCAATTGAATTTAGTAAGCGGATATGAGAATAATCCAATGAATTAATAGTTTGCTTCAAAGTATCTCTGATACTAGAACATTTGGTGATGAACATGCTAATAGGCATAGCTATGTTTGCCACCTTAAAACTTAGGATATCTTCTGTATGACATGGCCTTAAGACAGCATATTCTTGATTATTTGCTGCACGTATAGTTTATTGATTACTTCAGTTGCTTCTAGTTTATCATCCTTCTTTTGAGAGCAAGTCACCAAATGTCATTAGTGGAGTTTTCATTGCGTACTATAATATGGTATGGTTCCCCTGGTAATTGAGGCCTTACTGCTGACATCCTTGTTTTTATCAGGTGGGACTGATGATTTGTACACAATAGAGCGTCCTGCTTCTATTATGCTTGCTCTTTTCCCTCCTTTGAGAGTTAACTGTAAGGACGACATTGGAGCTACATTGGCGGCATCTGGAGGCATTGTGCTCTTTATGATTGCAATTAAAACAAGTAATTTCTCTTAATGGGAATAATGCCTTGGTGTTTTTGGGTTGTTCAGTTTTAACAGGCGGATTGCTGAAAGTATTATTGTTATTTTTGAAGGGCTTTCCTACAGGAAGTGCAAGTCCTGATTTGTGACCAGTATTGGGAGGGCTATAGTTTTGAGAGCATCAGCATAGATTATTAACCAACTTATATGTTGTAAGTTTTAAATGAAGGTGGGTAATAAAGTATTTACCAAAATTATTAGGTTGCACTGCATGTTGCATTGCAAATTTGGCATCGAAATTGATCACGGACTTTACGCCTAATGAAACTTGTGCTTTGCAATAGATTTAATCTGCAAATTCATCAATCACCATGTCCTTCTTAAAGCCAATATTATTGAAATTACTTTCCTTATTGACATCCTTTATGGACCCTAAATTAACAAAGTATGGCCTCTTTGAATTCCACATATGTAGAGTTTTCACCCAAGTGCAGCATAATCAGTTTAGTACTTTAATTTTCTAAGCAAATTGATAATTGTAGCTGCTTCATTGAAATCAATAGACTTTTACCTGGCCATTTCAATTTTTTAGTGAAAGTGACCATGCTTCCTTTTTTATCAAAAGCAGGCAGGTTTGAAGGTTTGTAGTTATCATTCTCCCGCTCAGGGTGATTGTGATTACTTCTTTGCTGACTCAACTTAGGTGTTTCAGGGCACTGAGTTGCTACATTATTGGAGGAACTTGGGTTGGCCAAAGCAACTATATTGTTTGGCATCTTTTGATGTGTCCCAGGGTCAGCTTCAGTAATTACTTCTGAGCTTCATCCTCATAGTACTTAGAGTTGTTCCCAGTCAAATCATTTGTGGCACATTAGCATTGGCCATCATCTAAATCTTTAGTTTAGCAATTGATCTCCGTTTTCCATTCAATAAGGTTCTGATCTTTTCATCTTCAGTTTTTCAGTTTCCTCATTTAGTCTGGTTGTTTAAGATTGCAGAACAAAATCACTTGATCTTTATGCTTAAAAATTTTCTGCAGTTTTTCACTTCCCCATGGAGAGTATTGGTTGACTCGTTGATGAATTAACATCTTCATTTAGGATTATTGATCTGATCTTTCAATCAATCGGTGGAGCTCTGAAAGCCTTAATCTACATCTGTTGGCCCTTGATCTTTGTGCACCATTAATCTTTTTTCTGTAAAATCCTTCTTCATTTTAGAAATTTGGGAGCTCAGTCATTGGTACTAAACACAGAATTTTGCTGTTATTGTTTATTAGTTCCTTTTATCCTTTGTGGATGAGTCTCATAAATTTTGTAGCTCTCATAAAGGTCTTGGTTACACTGTTGAGCCAAGATTCAGTAACTCTTCTTACTCAAAGAAAGGTAAAAAAAGTTGCAATTGGTCATATAGCTCTTGCGTTAATTTCATCACTTGATCACTGGCCCAAGTGGCTAAGTTGTGTTTCACCTCCAGCCTAAAGCGGAATTCCCCAAAGTTTTTAAGTTTCTCATTTAATATTTGGGCCACTTGGCTGGAGTAGTAGAAGTAATTGACCAACTCTGTGATGTTTGCGTGATGGCAGGCAACAGTCTTTTGAGAATTTCTGGATGTATGATAGACGAACTTAATTAAGTATTGGGTGAAGTTCTCAATCCTAAATAGATCATATCTGATTTATGGTGCGCTCATTTTTGGGGAGTCAGTCATCTCGCCCACAGCACATCTTTTTGTCATTGATGATAAAATGGATTGCTTCTGTTATTTGCAGGCCCTTTCCCATTTGATACCCTCTTAATAGGTGATGATCTAGACGCTTTAATTACTCATGATAAATGGATTTGTCAGGGTAGGTGATAATAGTACATCGTTTCAGTTGATCTGGGACACAGTCATCTCAGTGTTCTCAGTAGGCTCAGTAATTGTTCTAAATATTGATAAAAATTGGGGTTATTCCCCTTCTTGGTATGGTTACCATCTTCCATCCCAGCTGTGATCGCCAAAGTTAAAGATTTGGACTACTTCAGATGTCTGGCTCTTCGTCTGGGGTTAATGTCAGAGTTTCTGTATTCTTTTGTCAATTACTTGTGCAAATGCTTCCTGCCCTGATCTTCTTGATCAAAAGAAAAACTCTTGACTTGATACAACTGAAAAGCATTAAGTGTAATAAGTTTGTTTTTCCAAACTATCAAATTAGATTGTGCTTTATTTTATAAAATTAGAGAAAATTATATAGGGTTTGATGTTCACCATATATTCACTTGTGACACCCCTACTTGCACCACCATTTAACTAGCAGTGTGCAGTAAAGAATTTTTCAAGGGTCTAAATACATAATGCGTCCTGCTGTAACCCAGCTCAGCCCGTGGGCAATGTCTTCTCAATATAATTATTTCAAGAAAGCATCTCCTCAGACACTTTTTAATTAGGATAAATCCGCGCTCCTCTTGAATGATGGTAGCATATAAAAAGGCAGTTTGTACCACTAATTAGCAATAAAACATTATAACTCAATTGCTATTAAAAGCTAATTTTAACTGCCCAAAAAAGCCCCTGACCCTGGGTCATTAAGTTAAATATGATTAAGTGAAACTTCTAAGCCGCAAATCCTGAGTTTTCCTTGTACATGAAAATTTTTTGGTCAATAATCGTTGATTTTAATTGACATAAGATATAATAAGTTAGATGTAAGCTAATATATTATCTCCTATATCTAATCTACCTAATTATGAAGATCCATTCAATCATTCAACATTGTGCATAAACATTGGATCACTGCAACGCAGTGTTCAACTTGCTCATGACAGTCGCAAAGCATTTGTCATTCTCAGCTCTTCCCATTCTCTCCTCAACTGATTGTTAAGAGTCATCGTAGTAAAGACAGGTATATGCAGTTTTGTCAGTTGACATCAAATGAGAGGTCATGAACCATATATCTCCCAAAGCAATGTACAGTATTGGTCCTCTTCTTCTGGAAAAATTGTGATACACCTTGGCATCAATGGAAGCAAAAGCCAATGTGCTGTTGTAGTTGCAAATGTGCTCATGGAAGTTTTTATCCTCTGTGGATTGACTGTCAAGAGTTCTTCTAAGTCCTTATGCACAGATATGACAATCTGCGAAGCTGGCATTTCAACTTTTCTGTTGCCACAGCACATGAAAAAAAGTTCTGCTTGTGATTCTCTCACCAGGAAACATTTTTGCCAAGCAGTCATAAAATCAGTCAGAAATTGATCCTACTGTCAAAGAAGGTTTTCTGTCATTTTGGTTGGTGGCATATACAGTCTTCAGATTTCTTTTTATTCTGTTGACCTCTGGATGTGTGCGTTGATAGTTGGCCATGGATTGTAAGTGTACCTCTGGATGAATGAGTTGATAGTTGGCCACAGCAAGTAAGTATACTTTAGAATGTAATTTCTGATATTTTGATACCACTATATAATGCACATTAAGGTTATTTTTAGAAGTCTTTTTTTCTTATTTTTTGGGTTTTAATTGTGTATCAAGTCCTTTGTTTTTTGTTTAACTTTTATGTTATACTTGAAGCAATCCATATTAAGCTTTGGTAAGACGAAGATGAAGACAGGGGAAGACTCACATGTGATGGAGTTACTGATATTTCTTCTCTTTCAGTTGGGAGTTCTTTAGCAGTAATTAAATTTGAAATACTGTGTCCAAAACTTGCAAACCTAAACTTTCTTATGTAGAAAATTCATCAAAATGCCACTTGAAAGACTTGCTGTAAACCTAAGCTGCTTAACAGGTTGAACCTCAATTCCTGTTTTAACTAATATGTACCATTTTGATACTTTGAAAACAAATGGAAAGATTCGCCCAGAAACTTTCAACTCACATAAACTACCAAGAATTGGTGTTTTTGTCAAAATTGTCATAATTGGATGATGTGGCATAGTTATCTCCATTTTTGTCACATGACATAAAAGAAGTTTGTATCCTGGTAGCTACAACATACCTAAAGATCTGCCCATACACTTTAAAATGCATTTCCTGGGTTTCATTAATAAAAAGAAAAGACCTAATATAAGCAGGCGCCATCTACTACAATAGGAACAACAGTCTGTGTGACATTCTGTCCATCAACTAGAAAATTTCCACAACCATATACTTGATATCTATATAAAATCTAGCACTGAGTGACTGATAGAAGATGCACAGCCTAAACCAATGGGTCTTGAAGCATAAAATTTTGTGCAGGAGTTTTTTATATAACTAAGGTGGGCACTATAAAATTTTTGCTAAAGCTTCACCCCTAAGGGTTTAAATCTTATATAAAATGACTGATATATGTTAGTTACTCTAACTATAGCATATCATTAGAAAAGCCTATTTAAACTATTCACTACATGCTGATTATGGGACGGACATCACTGATTTAAGGGAATAAAGCCAAAAAACGGGCAACAAGACAAAATAAAAAACCCTCCAACCAGGTAGGGAGCGGAGTGCCGCTAACCCACCATGGCAAAGGGAGGTAGGGAGGGTCATGCAGCTCTTCATCAAGCGCAGGCTTTGTGGTAGATGCATATTGGTTGTAAAAATGAACAAAAGCTGAGAGCAAGGGCGTTGGGGCATCAGCATGGTGGGGTTGAAGGAGTGTAAAATAACGGTTGCTTACCTCAAGATCAGACTGGAAGACAGACTCAATTAACTCCACGGTATGATGTTTAGCTTAAAGGTGGGCATCTGTGAGTTGGACCAAATTGGCATATTATTCTGGGTAATTATAACGGTTGGGTTAAAGTTTGCTAGTTCTGCAAGATGTATGACAGCGTATTGAATGCTTTGGAAAATTTGATGATTTCCTCCCATGATACTTTAGGGAAATCAGGGGAAATAAATTCAGCTTACCCCTCATGGAATTGACTAACTGATTGGGCCAAAGCTTTGTGGAGGTGGTGGCTATGAGGTGAGGTCACCGCTGTAAGGCAAGCCGGTGGTCACTTTGGATTGGGATGGCATTAGATTTAGGAACATAACGTCTGGTTGGGAGAGGTTTACCAAAATCAGAATTATAAAATTCAGTCCAATTATATTCATCTGGGACTTAACACCAGAATTATCATCCTCATTTATGATAATTATACCTGATTCATTGACCTCATCAAATAGGCCTCAAGGATTTTGGTTTATTGGTTAATAGATGCAGAATTTAGGTGGGTGGTAGTATGCAAATGGGTGGGTGTTAGGTATGAATGGTGGTCAAATCCTGACTCTGATTGGTTGGGTTGAACCCAAGGCGGTGAGTGTGGCTGGATGTTTTGGAGGGTGCTTTCCCACATTGGCTCATTGAGCAAGAATGTTGGGTGGGAGGGGGCAACAAAATGCCTCATTCAGATTCCGCTGAAAAGGGTTTGGAAATAGTAACAGGCGATTTGTCATGGAGGCAGGACCTTTTAGAGTGGTCAATTATAAAATAGATTGGACAAATCAGTTGACCGTTATCAACAAAAGCCAAAAGAAATGATCCAGTACCACAGCAATGCAAGCATGTGGTGAGATTTGATGGTCAATGGTTGAGTGATTTGGGATGATGGTGGCAGTGGCTTGAGGGGCAGCAAGGTGCTCTGCACCAGAAGGAACGGTGAATAATATATTGGGAAGAATGCCATAAGCCAAAAGCCATGACATCAACTCAACTTACAAAATTTGGGGTGGGAGATGTGAGGGGAATGGAAAATGCCCCCACCAGTGTGGTGTCATCATGGAGATGAGTTTGTGTAGTGGGAATGTGGGGTATTTCTATAAATTAGAGGGGATCAACGTCGCCGCTGCAGCATCCTCCTCTGTTTGGAAAACTATGTCAAAATAGCCCTTAAAAGGGCAGAAATTGATAAAGTCAGCTGGCGTGAAGGCAGCAGCGGCAAGTTCAATTATTGCATTGTTGGCATACGGAAATAATTGCTATAGTTAACATGGAGACAAAATAAATAGTGGATCTAGGGAGGACAAGAGGATGGGGGTGAGTTGGGTGGATGTGCGCAAGGTGGAGCGCTAAGTCCCATGGAGGGTCAAAATGGCCCCTAGATTTTGGTGGACTATTTGAGCCTATCTGTATGCGTTTTCCTGCTGGTCAGAAAATGCTGGGAGGTGGATCACTGCTTCCCCACACTGGAGCAGCAGGCGGCAGATCTGAGGAAATCAATTGGATAATGGACGTGGTCATATGGCTGTAGATAAGATAAACTTTTTTACAATTTCTCCAAATTGAGATTGAGAAGAAAGAAAACCTAACTTTGAACATTCTTTTTAGATTACTTATAAATTAAACGTAAACCTTTTGTAAATAAGGCTAAGATATATATGATTACCAAATGCAACGCCACAGATGGCAGCTTGGTAATATATAATAATTACCCAGCTGATTACCTAAATCAATTGTACCAAATTTTAATGAACAGGATCTACATCAGGTTAGACTTTTGACATATAAATTGGTAATCCAAATACTGAAAAAGCCATACCTAACTAATTAATACAAAGGTCAGCCCAAATATATCAAACTACTTATGATATTTGTATATTTAGTTATTAATTTATCAATATCTTTAAAATAATTAATGCTTAGCTATAATCTTATCATAGATTTGGTTTTAGCTCTTTAAATTAGTAAATTGATAACCTTAGTTAGAATGTTAACAGAAATCAACAAGTATCTATGATACATATTTATCATAATTAAATAAATTTTTCAGCTAAGCGGTTTGGAGTTATTTAGTCAACTAGATATTTTTATGGTTTTCTCTAAGCAGTTTACTAGTCATTTGACTGATTGACAGTCTCATTTGCTTTTTAAGCTTATAGATAGTCATCTATAATATAGTTTATACAGGTAAGCTGACCAATGGATGTACAGCCAAGTGCTCAAAAAAAAAAAGAACAAAGCTCTAATTAGCTAACTGAAAATGTAAGGGTCTTAGTTCCAGCTATCAAGCTGGAAAGGGTTATTCACCCCTTTAGAACCAAAAAAGGTCCAAACCCTAGGGCCCTGTCTTTCACCCAAATCTCTTACTAGGGCATACAATGGATGGGAGATGGTGGCTGCTTCCTCTCCCTGTTTGCCTCATGCCTTTCCAATGCTTAACCTTAAAAATACCCCATCATAAAGTCATAGTTTGCAAGTTTTATTAAAGAAAATTAAGCAACTTTGTGTAAAATTTGGAGAAATATAAAAAGCTCTCTACCATGGTCTCCATCACCTTCCCCCAACAGCTGGTGCACCCAGAAATCAACTTGGGTATCAAAAACTTACCTAACAAGTCAAATTTTACAAAAAGTCAAAAAATAGATGGCAAACGCTAATATCAAACTTGACAGTTCATTCCAAATTAAAAAGCAAATTCATATATTAGTAATTTTGAAAAACGACCTAAAAAGGCTTGGTAATGATAACTGATGCTATTGTAAGAAAACTGGTATTCAAAGACCAATGATTAGAGATTTAGTATCATATTTCACTTATACTATAGTGGTTCAGCTTAGCAGCTCTCCATGTCCTAATATAAGAAACAGCATCCTGCTAATGGTAAGGTGTTGGTTATTGCTTTTATTCAAACTCTTATTAAGTATTAATATAATACTATTTAAAAACACAGCTTTTTATATCAATAATTGAAACAGAAAAATGGGCAACAATTCACTGGGTGGGGCCTTTCTAACACCCCGTCCAACGTGCCCACCCATAGTCCTTTGAAACCAGTGGTGGCTTGTGGACTATGGCTGCCTTTGTAGGTCTTTGTGTACCCACAAAAGCATCCAGGTCTTCCATCACACCTGGGTTGTACAACATTATAACCCACCTAAAAAATAAATGTGCAGCTGTTAGTTCAAAATCTTTTGATGTGAACACCTCTGTCATCTATCTAAGTTAATTTCCCTTTTAATAGTGCTTCTTAGCTGTTGCCTATGGAAACTCATGTTACAATCATACAGCAGGTTCTGTTAGCTTATGCAGAAAAACCCAAGATTCCTCTGTCACCTTCACTTCACTATTAGCATCTTGAGTTTGATGTTCTCCTTAGATTTCTCATTTTAGGCCACGGTCAAGTGTGGAAATTTGACAACAGGGGAGAAACAAGAAAAAGGGTGGTAAATCTCAAAGGAAGGTATGAACGCCGCGCTCTTGGCTATATTAAAATGATTTCCCCTTCAAGTGCAGAGAGTGTAATAGAGTACAAGAATATGCAGTTAAACTTTCATATCACAGTCCTAGGTTATCCCATTGAGGCCTACTATACTGTAAGGAGACTGTCTATACCTCTATTGTTTCCAGCATGGTAGCTCATGGTGCACAGACGCAGCTCCAGGGAACTAGTCGTCAGAAATAAAGTTAGTATATCCCCAAAGAAGGTTCTTAAGCTGTTTTTGCTTAGGGCGAAGGTGTTTATCAATAGATAAAAGAACCAAAATCAAACTGATAACCAGGCTGGAGTGAACCTCAAAGTGGGGTTCATACCTAAGCGGTGCTCTGGGATGGAGTGCATAGGCGGCCCAGGTTAAAGGAAACCTTGGTGTCAGGATTTTAACCAGATGAATCCTTCCAATAGTATCCAAATTAGGGGTTCAGTTAATTGGAGTATTATTGCCAGCTAATCGCCTAGTTCAATACTATTTTATGTTATATGTTTAATTGAGTTTAGGTTTGACAAAAGCTGCATTTGCTGCCAAAATGCCATCCAAAGGTCTTTGTGGGAGTTTCCAGCGGAAAGCTGATGAATCTGTTAAGACTCATCCAAAATGGTTCCGTCATCTAATTCAGAGCACCGGTGACTCATGCCTGGGATGCTCAAATTCCTATTACTTATGAGTTTATATATGATTGACCAGCAACTTATGCTGAGGATGGATTACCTAATATTAATTTGGTGATCAGTGAGCAGATCTGGAGTGAATCGCTATGAGTATGAATAAATAGGTTTTCTATTCTGATAGAGAGTTGTGGCATCAAGAAGCCAATGGGTTTTCTGGCAGATGATTGGCCAAAGAGTACTTGGGCGCACTAGCCCTGAAAGTAGTATAAATATTCGTTCATTCCCTCCTAATAAACATCTCTCATTTGCCATCTTTCCTGTTTGTTTGAAGTAGCTTGGTGCAACTAGAGTGGGGAAAATGGTATAGGAGATCCCCAAAGGTGCAGGTGATCACGCCTGGAGTGACCGGCACTGCCAGCTCCCATACCTCCTCCTTATGAGGAACCAGTGGGAACCTGGCCAGCTGGCTACCAGTGGGTGAGCTGCATAGCCACCAACCCTAGAGGGGTGCAGCGTGGGAGGTGCTATAGCCACCCAAGAAGGGGGATGGACACGCCAGGGCATGCCCAGATGGATTGGTGAAGGGTCACGAGGGTGGGGCAGCGCAGGAGTGCCTGAACCGCCCAGTAAGGGGGCAGGACTTGCTAGGGCACACGCTGAGGACGCCTGGGGCTAAAGGCAAAGCCATTGGTGGTTATTTGGTAAGTTGGACGCAAAATCTATAGGGGTTGGTACGCCAATGAAGGTGAAATAGCAAAGGGCCACCAGTCTTCATACTGGTTGGCCTGGCAAACTAGCGGAGCCCAAGGTCGATTTTGCAACACTTGGCATTCCAACGGAGCACCCAAGGAGAGAGTATTGTTTGTAAAAATCAAATAGCTAACGTTGCACAAGACCTCCTCAAAGAGGTCTTCGCACAAGTTTGCCCAAGATAAAATATATTAAAACATATATTAAAGAAGGGTTCTTTATTATGGGGAAGAAGTCAACCAACAAGAGAGATTGGTCTTGAGTGAACAGAATTAAGGAAATTCATGGGAATAATTGAGTGATGGAAGTGGTGCTAATCTGAGGTGCACCAATAAGTGCACAATTCCATTGGGCAGTGTACAATACTTGGTAATTGACTAAACTTGGATTATTGATTGTAGGTAAGGCTGACCCAAGCTGGAAATTTAAAATGCTGAATGGGTTTTGATATCCTATTTAATGAAAAATTGAAGCAAACTGTCATATTAAATTAGAACTGGTTTGTTTTAATGCACCTGCTGTAATTTAAAGCCAAACTTCTCTTAAATCCCCTAAGACCAAACTGGGAATACCTCGCCTTAACCCAGCGTTGGTCCAAGGTATGTTTGAGGTCAGTGCCTGCTAACCTCACCCTTTTGGCCTCCTGACATGCAGCTTTATCATTGTTATTTGTCCCCAATATCATGTCATTCTCAAGATATGACATCTGCCCCCTCACAGGGGCCTGAAGAATTTATAATGGTTCATTTGTATCAATCTTACCCTGAAGCATCTCCCCAGTTATGTGATATCTCAAATTACCCTCTGCTGATGGTTGCAATTCCCATAAACGCTGCAGCCCTAGCTATTAACTCCTACCACATCTCACTTATCAATCAAGTGAAGGAGAAACATCACGTGGATCCTGTTTATGAGGATTTTTCAATGGTGCGTCCCTTATCCGACCCTGATGACCATGAGTCTGCACCTTTGTATTATGCCCAGGCTGCTTCCATGTTCACTCAGTTTATCAACAGGTTAACCAAGGCGCGCAAGCCTTCCAAGGGTAAGACGTCTGGGTCAACCCTTTGTTCCCTTAATAAGTTTGATTGTTACTTGTACTTACTTTTTTTCCATTCATATTTCAGTAGGGCAACGCAAGGTGGAGTTAACTGCTTTGATAGACACTGGAGCCCAAGGGAGCTTCATTAATCTTAACATGGTACAATATTTGGATCTTTCAGGTCTCCCAGGCTCCACAGTTTTGCGGACATTTCAGACTTTTATCCTCACGCTCTCTTTGTGTGAACCACTGCGCTTTGTAACCTATAAATATAAATTTGTAGCACACTTAGTGGAAATTCCAGAATTTCTTTATTCAGTAATTTTGGGGGTAAGATGGTGGCGCCACCAGTCAGTGAATATTAACTTGGAGTGAAATATGCTGTCTTTTTCCTTCAATGCTCACACAAGTGAATTTCCCTTCTTCCCACCTTGGCTATAGGTGTCTGAAAATAACAAGTTTGATTAGTTGAGATGATTATATCAATGGTGAATAAGTCAAGTAGTATACAAAAACCCTGGATAATTTTCAGTGGAATCCATCTAATTTAAGTAATCCTTCTCCGCCTCAACTCTTGTTGAAATTCTTATTGCTAGCACTCTGAAACCCCAAAACCTTTAGCAAAATAGCTCAGCTGACTTGGATCTTCACCAGGCACCCATTTGAATTTGGTGCAGGTTCCTAAGAAAAAACCACCACTAATTATAGACCTGAAGGGGGTTCAAAAAAGAAAATAATTATCGCACTAATCATCAACTAGGAACTGTGATAATCAGCCAAACTACCAACCCTTTTGCCAGATGGCTTATTAGCGCAAATATTAAAATGATGCCACATGGTAATACCATTCCAGGAGTCAAACTCCCATTTAAAAATCTAAGCCTTATCCAGGTGATACGCCTCTCCAGATCAATGATAGGCTAAATCGTCATCAAGTCAAATTGGGAAGCCCCCTCGCCTATTCTAAATTCCGCCATCCTTCTCGATTATAGCATTGACTTACCTTAGATTCAAGGAGTCAACATCAAAATAGGGGGCTCTTTTTACCCCTACGTCCCATTTAATTAAAAAATTATATAGAACCACCCTCTTATTTACATTACTTTTTTCTAATCTATATTATATTAAATGATATTTTAATATCCCCTCAACTTCTGTAACAGCAGCTGAGAGTTTTGCCATTCCTGCCACTGCCAAATTGTTAGAACTCTGTGCATCAAGCACCGGTGATCATAAACCAGTCAGGATTTCAATAACGGACAACGCACTAGCAGTAACTGTGGAGTACTCATCAAATGATATTGTGCCTATAATGCCTACTTTGCCTCTTAGTCTTGCTCCATTTAAGTCAGTGCTTGACGTGAAAGGGACCAAAAATCCTCCCAGTTATTTATAATTTAATCTAAGTTTTCAGTTAATAGTGAACCTGATCAAAATCAGATGTTCCCTATATCTCTACATGGTTGCAGAAGACCAGGCGTTAAAGATCTGGATTGATGACATGGTGACTGTCACAGATGAGACCACTATTGGTTCAGAAGGTCATTTATCTCTCAGTAAAATGACTGGAAATAACCCCCAGGCATGTAAATGTACAGGCAATGAACCCAACACAGATAGGATTAAATGAGCCCCTTTTATAAATTTGGGAGAGAAAAGGTCTTCTCAGCAGTATAAGGATGAAATTGTGTAAAATAATTTCTACTCTGTTGAGTTAGAAGATTTAATTTATGAAGATGACAACGCTTCCAAATTCACTATGAAAATTGACCCATTTATATATCTTTGGGGGCCAAAGTAAATTGCACTCCGCCAATGATGCTAAAATGAACAGACCAAAATATGCTTATGAGAGCTTAATAATCAAAAGTGAAGATTACTAATTCTGGCAATTATCTATTTTGAGTTGCTCAAAGTCTGATGCTAGGCTTAGTGTAAGAGCGCCATTGCTCAAATCTGAAGTCAAGATGAGTATTACTAAATTTTTAAAAACCAAAATTAGCATAGGATACAATGGCCCAACACCCAGAAGTGGGGACTTGTGAAAGGGCACCTGAAAATCTAAGTTCAGGGAAAACCACCACAAGATGAAGCTCATGGGCACAAGAATTAGCATTAATGGATGAAGCTACTAAAGAATCAGTAAAATACATCTGACTAGGGGATCTTATAATCCCCCATATTGAAACTATTTGTATTTAACTGAGTTAAGCCAACCAGGGGACGGACATTACTAAATATATGTAAAACTAAGGAAATAACTGACAAATATAAAATTGAGCACCCCAGGGTACTCAAGTTACCCCTGTTGCCAGCGGGACTGCCAGGTATGGGGGGTTGGTGCGCAACTCCAAGGAGGTTTCCCCTGCTATGGATCAGGTGTGAAGGAAAGGGTCTGTGTGGAGGAACCAGAGTGGGAACCATGATTCTATGAGCGCTTTTTGTCTTGGTCTCATATATCTATAGAGCCAGGCTTGGAAGTGCTCCAGTAAGTGGACATGGAATCTGTTAATAACCCCATGAATGGTTGGGACCGTGCCCTTGAACGCATCTAATGCAATTGTGTGGATTGTCCACATTGCAATGGGTATTATTAAGGAACAGAGGGTAGATGGAATTGGTGACTCAATCTGGAGCGTGAAGATGCTTTTTGATATCGAGAATTCCTGTTCGTTTTGGATCTTAAGAAGGCGTGCGACTTCCTGCCATATAGCTTTGGTAGGGGGGCATGTTTCTAGGCGGTGATGTAGGGATCCCTCCCCTCCACATACTGCACATGTTTTGTGGAGGGAGTTGGAGCGGTCCGCCATCCTATAGGTCCTTCTCAGACAGCGCCAGGCGTTTGCTCTTATCCTCGGCTGTAGGAGTGGGTGGTGAGTCATTTTCCACATTGCCTTCTGTGTGGTTAAATCATAGGGAATGTCCAACATATCTAGGTATTCTATCCTAGCTATGTTTTGGGCTGTTGCGAGCATATCCCTCTGGGGGTGGTTTTCTGGGTTTCTTAATTTGAATTGGGGGCTGGGTCGTCCCCTTCCCTGTATAGTACCCATGTTCTCTATGGTCCATCCCATATGGCAGATAGTTCGGAGGATATGTTTGAAATGAGGGGAGGTCCTATGCAGACCCGTTGAAGTAGGGTGCTTGGCAAGGTATGAAAGTAGTCTGGGTGGACTATGTGGGTTGGTTAATTTGAGCGCCTGTGCAAAGTTAGTCCTTGCTGCTCTGGACCAATGTTGTTGTGGGAGGTCTGGAGCAAGGACTTCCTTTATCCAGGTACCTAGGATATGATTGGCGTGGCTCTCAAAATCTATTAGTCCCATGCCTCCACTTGAGCGTGGGCTAAATAGTGTTTCCACCCGTATAGGAGGGTGAGAGCTGGGCCACAGCCAGTCCTGGATAAGCGCGCGAATTGAAGTTATAAAGGTAGGTGATAAGGCGATCGTGTGGGCCTGGTACCACAGTATTGGGAGGATGAGCGATTTAGCAACTGTAACTCGTCCTGTTAATCCTGGGGTTCTTCCCTTGAGGGAGGCGACGCGTTTGGATACCCGTTGTATTAGGTTACTTTCCATTGTCTCATTAGCATATCCCCATGATTCTAGCCAAATTCCAAGGTGTCAGACAGGACTGGTGGTGGGAGGTGATGCAAAGGGTAAAATGATTGGGTTTTTTCTTCGTGTGTTGGTATGAGGTTCTGATGTTGTGGCCCAGTTGTTTGTGTATTTGCCTAAGAGGATGATTTCTGTCTTTCTTTTGTTGAGCGATGCATTGCTCACCTTGGAGTATTCCTCTAGAGTGCATTCCAACTGTCAGGCATCTTCATTGTTTGCTATACCTGCTATGCAGTCATCTGCAAAGGCCAGTATCTTGACTGTTGGTTGTCCTTGTGCGGTTATCCCCATGAGACGTGAGTCAGTTACTCAGAGGAGCGGGTCAAAGCTGAAATTGTATAGCAGTGGGCTGAGGGGATCCCCTTGTTTGAGCCTTCTGTGTGGTTTAATCTTGTTTGTTAGGAATCCAGGGCCGCATACAGCCATGGTTGCAGATTCTGTTAGGAGCATCGCCCATTTTATAAATCTTGGTGGGTTTTTGAAGGCATGTAGACATTCTTTTAGGTATGACCAGCTAACACGGTCATACGCCTTTTCCTGATCCAAGAAGACCAGGGCACCAGTTGCTTTGGATTGGCAAATGTTTGCAACAGGGTGTATGTTGTTCCAGATTGAACGCCCTGGTATAAGCCCAAACTGGTTGTGTGATAGGACGTCTTATGCAATTGCACCTAATCTAGCTGCTAAAATTTTTGTTAGAATTTTTGTGTCAGTGTTGGAGAGTGCAATTGGGCGCCAGTTGGCCAGGTCCAACTTGTCACCCTTTTTATACAAGGTTATAACGTAGGATTCATGGCCTCCTGGTAATTGGCTGGAATCCAATAAGCTCTCATATTGAAACTCATTGAAAAACTTTTGGGTACGTTTACTGCACAGGTTGGCCATTGAGTAAAACTACAAACACTAGTTGTATGGTGACAACTAGTAGGTTGAGTCTTCAAAATAAGTGGCAATGAATCTACTCTGGTAATGGTAATTGAGAAAAACAACTAGAGACTTATTTTCCCTTCAATCTTCAATTTAGAAGTAAAATATAAAACTATATTGTAGTTGAATTATGCTTTTATTAGAAAATGTTAGGGGTTTTTATAGGCGGAAGGCGGACAACATTTCAGATAATTTTCTGAAAATCAACTCATTAGTCCCCTGAAACTTCTAACCCTTGGGATTAACTTCTGATGGTAGTAAATATCTTTGTGTTAATTAATCCACAGCAGTGTAAACATTTATGGATTGGCAACCATCCCCTTGTGTTAGGAACTGTACACAGATGGTTTGGGGGCCATGTTACCTGATTATGACTACTAGCTACTGCCAAAACAAGCGTTAAAACGCTTCAGTAGCTTTGTTATAATGACCCTAATCATTCAGCACCTCTGATGTAATGATTTATTATAGCAATCCAACTATTGGCAATCATGCTCACATCAAAATACCAATTAACATTTTTGGGTGTGATGCCTAACAAAATGTTAATCAAAACAATTGTCAGATTATGTCCTTTAATGAATTTCAACTACTAATTTAGTTGGGGATGATCCCTGATGAAATAGTAATCAGATCTCATCATTGGATTAGGTCTTTTGATTAATTAAGACTAATAATTTAGTTGGGCATGATGGTTGATGAGATATTAATCAAAACAATCGTCAGAATATGTCCTATAATAAATTCAACTTCTTGTTTAGTTGTGGATGATCCCAACAAAACATTAATCAGATTTCATCATTGGATTAGGTATTTTGATTAATCATGACTAATAATTTAGTTGGGCGTGATGCCCAACAAATATTAACCAAAATCAACCGTCAGATTATATCCTTTGATTCTTTATGATTAATAATTTAGTTGGCAACCATTGCCAAACAATTGGTTGCTTAAAGAACCATCAATTTTTAATTTGCAAGTGAGATAGATAATGTGGTCAACCAAATTTCCAACACTCATATTCCTAATTATTTTATAATACTTATTTATTTTTATATCTTGATTTTGCTTGGTATATAAAATACTTCACTTTTTGTCTTAATAAAAACCTTTCCACAGAATCTCAAGTTTATCCTTTACTTGCACTATTAGTTAGTTAATTGATTTAATTGCCAGTAACCATTATAAAATTAACTAATTAACATAATACAGTAACCAGTTTAATAAATCTTTCTTTTGCTTTGATACCTAAATTGAAGCCAAATTAAGATTTTTAGAAAAATACAAAAAAACAACCACTCAAACAAGCCAAAACGTACCAATTTGATGCAATTAACGGCTGCTGCCCTTGCTTGGGGTGGTGGTGCGCCACCATCTGGCATCTTTCAGCTTCCACTGAAGCACGACTGGGCTGGATCTGCTAGACCTCACAATGCTACCAGCCGTTATGTCCCCCCTCAGGACTTGGCCACCACCTCACAAGCTTCCAAGTGGTGCTTGGAGCCCTTTGGTGCTCCCACAGAGCAATTTGTGTTTCAGCCTCTAGGTCAAATAGGGAATCTTTTCCCATATGCAAGCGTAGCCATCATTGAGATGCCCACTCTAGTTTTTGAAACTGCTAGCTATATTGACTTCCGCCTCTTTAAGGGGTATTTTGACATTGGCTTCTAGTCAGAAGCGAAGCTGCAGCAGCATCTAAGCTGCCAATAATTTAATAAAAAAATCCCTATTTCCACTGTTCACATGTAGCTCCCAGATGTGGCCACTTTAGTGGTCCAGTTTTCCAGGTTACATAGTTTTTTGCCCCAAACGCCTTTGCCATGAATTGACAGAGGATTTGGTCATTTATGGTGCAGACCCCATCTTGCAGTTTGTGGTTCCCAATGGGGTGGGTCAGTTGGTAGGGCCTCACGCCTTTGTGACAATCCGCCCTTTCCTTTGTGACAACCACCTCACGATCCCCCCAAACTGTGATCAGATCCACACCTGATCACCCTTTTTGGGCACATGTTGAAAATGGCCACATCATATGCCCCTTATGCTTCAAATTAAATTATTTGAAGCGCAAGGCCCCATGGCTTCCACTTCCACCTCTTTCACTGCTCCTCCTTCTGGCATCAGACCAGCTGCTGCCTTACCCAAATTTTTGAGTGGAGCGTGATCCTCCTGCCCCCAACCTTGGCTAATTCTGGCACTGCTTCCAAAGCAGCAGCCAATCAAGTTTAATTATTTTTAAAAATTCGTCAGATTTACAGAATCCTGAGCTGATGGCTGAGACAGCTTCAGATGAGCTGCCATGGTCAACTGTTTGCAACCAATCAGGATCCGCCACCTCACTGACTCCAATAACTGCCCCCACCATTAGCTGATTTAAATACATTCAAAGCGCTCAAATGGATTGATGATAAAGATTGGCTTTATAATGGTAAGCTTAATTTTGTCTTAGAGGAAATTTTTGTAAATCATCCTGATTTGCATCTCCACCGTTTCAGATCTAAAAATGGCTTCCCTAATTATAAAAATATTAATATAATGCAGTAGAAGCAGCAGCTGCTCCAGCTAACACCCTCCTCTTCCAACATCTTCATGGGGCAATAAAACCCCTTGTTGAGGGCGTTCCCATCCCAAATTTCTCCCATGATTTTGATGAGGATGCAAAATATGAGATTGAAGAGCTCACTTTTGGAGAAAGCTGCACTTGTATTGACATGGCAAAAAATTCTCTGCTTTACCCCAATTATCCCCAAACCCGCCAGCGCATCAAATCTTTCACTTGTGTGCCTGCTCTCATCACTTTTGCTGATCATCAATTTGCTCAATACATTGAGGCGATGGACACCGCTAGCCTCATTAACAAAGAAAGCCCACAATTATAACTCCTAATGTCACATTTCTCTGATGCCCCACCCCTATGTTGTCCGCCATGGTCTGCCAGCTAAAGTGCGCACCGGACAAAAGTTTCCCCAAAGCTTCCTCATCTTCTTATATGGCTTCCTAGCTGATAGCTTAGGGGCTATATTAGGATTTTATTCTAATAACTCCTTAATTTGGCTCATTTACAAATAAAGATGTGTAGCGGCTCCCCTTTTGAGTTCAGCACCACTAGTGCTAAAAAATACAGTAACCAGTATAAGATCTGCTCTGAGAAGACACTCTCTATAATGGATACCTTATAGATGAGCTGTCAATGGAAGGGTTGGATTGGCTTCTATTAGGTCCTAAGTGCAAACATACTATGATTATGTCAAAGAGTGTCTATAAGAGTTTCTTTATGGGCTTCAATAGTTTATCAAAGCGTTTGATGCCACAAGGAGTAGTTTAGAAGAAAATTTGCTCTTCAAAGATTATTTTAATCTTAGAAAAGGTAGTATGGCGCTTAATCTGCGCGTAGTAGACTCCTAGAGCAGCGAGCAGCCTCAAATGTTAAGCGATCTGAGGTCAGTAAGCTGACTGTTGAGCTCACTACATAGGTGGCAACATTAGCCCTAGTGATAATCATGAAAGTTCTAATGAATAGTTTGATAATAAAGCAGATATGGAAGTATATCATGGAGAGGATTCCTCTGAGCTCCTGATGAGGGAAGAGGATACAATTTTGTTCAAGACTCCTAACCCTGGAATTAGAGGTGAATAATCTATGTAACAATCTTTAGAGTGCCAAGAAGACCACCAGAAGAGCACAAATTACCTCTCTACCTATTGTGAGAGGACCATCACCTTTTATCAAATTGGAAGCTATGCTCAAGAATTTCGAGGAGAAATTTTTATCAAGGAAGAGAATGGTGAAACTATCACTTTGAATGAATATTAGAGCACTTATAACACCTTAAAATATGCTGTTTGTCAAGGGGAAGAGAATGAAAAATTTTAAGAAAAAAAATGCCTACTGTAACAGAGCCTACCTCTACTCAACCTATAACACAATTGGAGGCACCTATGTGGGCTGCTTAAAGAAATGTACCACAACTGTTCAGAACTGCTAATCATCCAATCATGATGCACGCTGATCCTATTGAAGAGGACATTAACTCTTACTTTAATTTAAGACCATGTATACACCTGGTGAAGGAAGAATTGCGGGTTCTCTTCATATCTTTAAGAACAGCAAATGATGCTTCTAGCAATCGCCAGGAGGCTCACCATGTGCAAGCGTATTGAGCTGTGAGGCTCAGGAGATCCTTTTTGTGAATATAGGACCTGGACTAATTAAAACTGAAGTAAAGATTATTCTCCTTTTAAAAGTTTGTTGGTAGAAAAGATGTCTAGGATATGAAACAAGGATTCCTCCTGAGAAAAAAAAGGTAAGAATGAGTTAGTTGAGAATTATGCCTCTTGCTACTATCTCAAGGCTTAACAATTATGGACCACAGGAACTATGGACGTGCTTACCATGAAAACCATCTCATTGATATCATTGGAGATGCAACCTAATTTGAAGATAAGTTGGCCCTAGAGGGTAAGAGCGTGACGTCCCTCAAGCGCTTAAGGAAGTGCTACTTGACATACAAGGGATGTACAAAGCTGAAATATAAGTCAATGGACTAACCTCCTTCTCAATGAGTTAATAAGGCCATTTGTGTCGCCAACAATAATGGTGAAAAACCAAAGGATTAGAGTACCAAACTGCCTTAACTTTCACTTGTTGAGAGATGACCTGTAACAAGTGTCATCAACCTGTACTCTTTTACCAATCTTTCCATTACTTGCCACCAAAAATAAGGACACCCCAAATTTTCTCTCTCGTTGCAATCACTTTTGCAACCCATTCAATTCAAGTCTGAATCTAGTTTGATAATCTCATAGAGGAGATTAGTCTGCGCCCATGTCAGGGAGCAGTTGGGCAAGTAAGGTAAGAGGAGCAGGTGGGAGGCTCATGGCCTCAAACGTTCAAAAACGCCCTGGAGAAACCGGCGGAATAGAAATTTTTAAAAAACTGGCAGTCACTATTTCCCCAGAGATCCTCGCTTGGCAAGCATGATGCAACCAGTACATCAATACGCTGCACTCCCAGCCACTTTTGTCGGTGGAATATGGAGTCCGCATGTTTCTGGACATCCAACAAATGGCTTTATGGGAAAAATTTTGTGGGGATGTGCACACTTAATTCCCAACTGTGGTGTATGTCACACCTCACTCCATGTCACGCAGTTGGCTGGACCTAGGTTTCAAAAACAAAGAGGCAGCAGATGAGGCTGCTGCGGTGTGCATAGTGATCGACCTCCCCAAAGGGCAATGGGTCATTAAAACAAAGTGCACTAGATGGACAAAATCCAACCAAATTTTCCTCACATTCAACTTCTTGCCTACTATGGTAAAACGTGACATTTTGGAGCAACACCTGAAAGATGGTCTCGCCGTCTATGGCGAAATACAATCTTTTGAAATGCAACACTTTATGCTGATGCCACACCTGTGCACCAGCAAATCCATCGCAGTTCTGACCCAAAACAAGGAGATTGCAAAGGACCTAACCCAGATCCTGCACTCCACTTTTATTAATATTAGAGGGTATACTACCCACCCTTTCCGGGTGACTGTGGACAGCGCGCCCCCCATCTGCACCCACTATGACGCGTTTGGCCATAAGGCACACACATGCCCCACCAAGGAGGGCGTCACATTCCAAGAGCACCCCTCAGCGGCCATGGCCAGCGGAGAGGCGCACTACGAACCATCTGTAAGCACCAAAGAGGCTTTCCCATGGGGAGCACAAGGTTACTACCTACTGGTAAAGCCTAAATCCCTGCAAGAGCGGAAGAAGGCCAAGCAGGCCTGCAGAGCTGCGGCCAAGGAAGCAGCCAAAGTCACCACCGCTATCCCACACTCCCAACGCCAGAAGGACATTGAAGCCTTCACGGCAGAAGCAAATTGGGAATCCATCAACCAATCAGATTGGGAAGCCCATGCAAATGGGCCACTCGATCTGAGGATCCAATGGGGGACTTGTACTCACCCAATCGTTGCACCCAAGCTCCGGTTGAAACTGACTTGGGGCCCATCCCAACTGAAAAAAGTTTTTGACCCACTCAACGGTGCACCAAATTCTGCACCACAAAAAATTCGTCCAACATTGGGGAAACAAAAAGCGAAGGCAAAAGCCAACGCGAACCTTTCTGCTAAAATTAACAAAACCACCAATAGTGTTGCTGCAAACACCTGTGCTGCTGTGAAGGCCCATGGGGATCTAGAGGAGGCTAGTGGGCCCAGGTGCCTACCCCCTCGCACCTAAGGTGTGATGGGGAAACCTTCACTTTAGGGACATTGAATATCGCTAGACTCAAGGCCTCGCCATCCTGGGCTAGGAAACTGAGTTTTTTACAAGAATTTTACCTGGGATATCCTGGCCATCCAGGAGTCCCACTGTCCACGAGGTTCCAAGGAGGCTTGGAAAACAATGCTCCTCCCATCCATATCCTTTTGGTAAGATCACAGTGGGGTGCTAATATGGAAAAAAAAATTTCTAATTTTTATCATCAGAAACCTTCCTCAATGGCCATGTCCTCGTTGTCACTTTCTTGAAAGCTGACATGGTACACGCTATCATCAATATCTATGACCCAAACGGTGCATGAGAGCGTTAGGAATTTTTCTCATCGGTCAAATCCCTCCCGCTACCCCCAGACCCTTTTATAGTCAGCGACATGAACTGTTGGCTAAATACTCCGACGGACCAGTGGCTTTTCTCCTCCCACGCCCCCCAGGGCCACGTTGAACTTCGCGTTCTAAAGGCCACCCTTAGGCTAATGGATGCGCTGCTGTGGCAAGCCCTGCTGCTCAAGAACATGATGCGCCCCCACATCCACAATGGCTAATTAAGGTCCATTTCCTGCATTGACCTTATCCTTATGCCGGCGAAATTCCAACCCCACATATCCCACTTTAAAACAACAAAAATGGAATTCTTCAACCATTGACTGGTCTCGATAACCTACCACCTACCTGTCACAGCTGCAAAGGGCCCACATTGGTGTAAAATCCGCCCCTTAAGCTTGCGTCGTCAGGATTTTCCATGTGGGTGGAATCAGCAACTTTGGCAAAAAAGTTTGTTGCACCATTTTGTGCGGACCCCATTTCCACTTGGGCAGCCTTCAAAGAGGATACCATCCGCCACTCTTGCCACCTCTCTTCCAGACACTCACGAGCCACAAAGGCTGTCATTTCGCGCGCTCTGTCACTGTTGGCACACCTGGAGTCCAATATCCCAGCTACAGGATAGAGCTATGCATGGGGCTGGAAGTGGGCGGAGGCAGCCACCCACCTCAACGGCTCAAAAGGCAACACAAACATCGGGTTTGTGTTCAGTACAGGGCCAAACACATCACAAAAGATGACAAGTGCACCGCACTACTTTTTAAAAAAATTTGCACCATGCCAGAGTGTGGCCTGCACACAGGTGCAAAGATCGGATGATTCCATTGCAGATATGCCAGCAGAAGTGGCAATCAAAACACAAAAGTATTACTCCAAGTTGTACCAATCTGATCCAATTCAGCCGGCTGAAGTGGCAGATTTTTTTGACTGAGCCCACATCTGCACCATTTTCTGATACCCAGAGATAATAAATTTGATTACTCTTAACAAATTATGGATAGCCATTCGCGGTGCACCAAACTGAAAATGCCCAGGCCCAGATGGCATTCCATATGAATTCTATAAAAAGTACTTCAAATATTTATCCCCAATACTGCTGGCCTCAATTAACCAGAGCCTTTTGGAAACGCGCCTCCTGCCAGGAGGACAATAGGCCTTCACCATCACACTTTTCAAGAAAGGGGACAAGCTAGACTTATCCAACTGGCGCCCCATTTCTTTAACTAACACGGATACAAAAATTTTAACAAAAATCATGGCTAACCGTTTAGGGATTGTAGCATCTGCCATCATCTCCCCAGAACAATTCAGTTTCATACCCAGAAGGTCGATTTGGTACAACGTGCACTCTGTGGCCAACGCGTGCCAGTCCACAGCCTCTGGGGCACTTGCATTCTTAGACCAACAGAAAGCCTCTAGTACTAAAAAGAAAGCCTATGATAGAGTAAACTGGGAATACCTCAGGGCCTGCCTCCATCAATTCTGCTTACTCCCTCGCTTCATCAACTGGGTGATGCTGCTCACGGAATCTGCAACAATGACAGTACGTGGCCCTGGCTTCAAAACGGAAGTAGTCCTCCCTCAAAGGGGCTTGCAACAAGGGGACCCACTTAGCCCACTATTATACAACTTCAGCCTTGAACCACTACTTCGAAATGCAAATGCCCAACTCACTGTAGTCCATGTGCCAGCCCAAGCCCCAATCAAGATGATGGCGTTTGCAGATGACTGCATGGTTGGGGTGTCTGATAAAGATGCACACGCACTTGAAGCTCTCATCCAGGAGTATTCCTGGGTAAGTAATGCTGCACTGAACGCCTCCAAAATTGAAATCATCCTCCTTGGTCGGTATCATAACTGCTGTGCCCCTGCAACCAGCGCCCAGCCCAGACCATCTGCTCACACACGCGCTCGCCCTCCCAGCTCACCCCACACTGCCCCACTGGTGCTCCCCTTTGTGCCACGCCCTACCATAGGGCTGGTCCGCCATCTGGACGTGTGGGTGGAGGCAGGCTGATATGCATCAGCAGTCATGGAGAGTCGTATTCTAGACAACGTGATGAAGTGCATCGCCTCCCTCAGAGCCCACCCTACTTCCCTTACTGGCAGGGTCGTTTTGGCCGACTCTATGCTCCTCTCCAAAGTCTGGTTCAGAGCCCATGACATCCCCTTCTCCCCAAGTTTCTTCAAATCCTTGCATTCCCTGCTGCAAGGATGGCTATGGTCAGGCCGCCCTCCACCAGTACGGTTAGAGGTCATGTTTGGCCCTCATCAGCATGGTGGCATGGGCCTGCTTGACTTCAAAGTCCATGCTGCCAATATCCTGGGCACTTGGATTGCGGCTGTCACCGCCCCTACACTCCCCTCCTAACACTGATCCCGCATGGCCTGCTCCAACTTCTCCCGCGCCTTGGGCCTCAACAATCCATTAAACCCCCACTCCCTGATGAAATACCTGGCTTCACACCCATTGGCCACAGGTCCTCACGGTACTAAAACCCACTACAAACGAATCCTACTCTCCATGCGGAGCGCTGAGTGGAGAATTCATATTAGCGGACATACAACCCAAAGAGGCCGCCCCTCACCTCAGTTCACACAAGAGGTACAGGGGCTACCCATCCATGATGGCGGGATCCCCACATGGCCCCATGTCCTATCCAGGGTGGACTACCTGGACATGATGGACATATCTTACTCCATTGAGACCCAAAAAACTATCTGGAAATACACACACCATCCTTTGTTGCAGCCTCAAATCTGTTCCCAATTGTGGCGCTGCCTGAGGTGGGTGTACCGTACAGCCAAGCGCTCTAACGCTTTACACTCATCCTGCGTCGTGTGTGGCCAGTATGGAACGCTGTTCCACCGCCTGGAGAAGTGTCCCACCTCTAAAGTAATATGGCGCGAAGTTCAACGTCTGCTGGGCCAGGATCATATACATCCCTTCAGTCTGTCAAGAGACATGTTTGCCCTATCAATAGCCTCCCCCTTCCACCCTCCCTCCGTGCTCTGGTGGTTGAAATCGCCATGTGGACTATCCACACGATTGTCTTGGATGCCATCGCAGGCTCCACCCCCACCCTCCCAGAAGCTGTCCACAGATTCTGGTCTCACTTGGTGGACCACTTTTAAGAGTGGATGCTTGGATACCTCCCACCACGTCGCCAACAGCTGGTCTCCTCATGGTTCCCTTTTTGATTCATCAAATCAGAACCCTTCCTTCACATGTGTTCAATTGTGGCTACGGTCCCTTCACACGTTCCCTCCCCCTCCTCATAAGTGGCATTCCCGCTGGCAACAAGAGATAGCATCACTTCTCTGGGGTGCCTTCCCTGTTACTACATTTTGTCTCTTTTGGGTCAAATTCAGAAGTGTCCGTCCCATGGACGGCCTTCCCCGCAATAAATTTAAATTTAAAATTTAAAATAATGACACCCCCCAAAGAGGATACTCCCAATGCTTTCAACTAGAAGATCTCTATACAAAGGGTGAATACAGCCTCAAAGATTACTATTTGGTTAGCGTATGATACCTTATGTTAGGGGCACCAGCGTGGTTGCTGTGCCTGCTAGATTAAGATTTAATGGTAAAGATAGATATACATCAAGTGATACCTACTTGGCGCAAGGTAATTATCCTACACTGGACATCAATTTAGCTGAAGAATGAGAGCAGCTAGTTATTGTTACCTTCAAGAACTTGACACCAGACAATGAGGATACTATCAAAGCAACCACGAGCACATCTGCTCTAGGCAGTTTGAGGAATCTTCTATCAACGTGATAACCACTGGAAACCCTTTTCAGAAGAGCATAATGAAAGTAGGAGTAATTATTCAGAAGGTGCATGTATTGGCATTACTGGACACTGGGGCTCCAGCTAACATCATCTCATTTAAACTCATGAAGAAATTGACGTTAATGCCTTATATTGACTACAACGTGAAGTACCACACTTTAGGAGCTTATCATTAGTTGTCCTTACACTTTGGGCGCATGGTCCTGACAGCCCCAGAAGTGGTTTTAGACAACGACCACTATGATTTCTTACTAAGACACAGTCTCTTGGAGTTTAGGTTGAAGATTGATTTCAACAATAGCATGATGACATTTTTAGATATCAACTTCCACTTGTGATTAAGGATGAGGACGTCAAACTGAGGAAAGAACGTAAATACTTGGTTGTAATAGATTAATCTATCTATCACATTAACTATATCTTAACTGGAAAATTGTAAAGCAGCTACCACCTATCATTAGCACAGAGGAAGGACTCCCTCTGACCACCAAAAAACTATATAGTTTTGACAAAGGGGATCAACGCAGGATGACCCTGTCAATTATTGTGAATATTCCTCCTGACACTATAATGGAATTATACAGCTGCAACAGAATCCGCAAACAAGAGCCCAGAGTACACCTGGATTCTGAAACCCTCTATTCTGGAGAATTAAACATTATGTTGGGAAACATTACTACTCGATCAATCAGATTTAAGAAAGGACAAGTTGTAGTTTGACCTGAATGACAAATTTTAAGACATTTAATCTGTCTGTGCAGTAGAGTATTTTGGAGAGCTATGGGTTGAAGATGAGATCCCTAAGCAGCAGAAGGAGATTAATGAACTTCTTGGGAGAGTTTAGTGACATATTCAATTCAGCTCTAATGATTAAAGCCTGTGCAAGGGTGAGGTCCACAAGACGGATAATGGTTCCTCTAGACCCTTTAAGCCCTAACTCTACCACTGCATGAAAGCAGAGGACGCAGTTATTATGTGAGAGCTTAAACAATTGGCTAAAGCAGGGAAGATTAGACCATCCAAGAGCCCATGAACATATCCTTTGTTGCTGGTGCACAAAAAGGATGTAACCCATATAGTTTTCATGGACTACCAGCGCTTAAACGAGATATATAAAAATGACTTGTACCCATTAAAGCGCATTGATGACACTTTGAAGCACCTGGGCGTCTTGAAAAACTTTTGGCAATAAATCTGTCCAGAAGCTACTAGTAGATGGAGCTCTCTCCCGAGGATCAGGATAAATGCGCCCTGATCAATATCCAAAGTCTTTTTGAGCCCACCAAGATGACACAGGGGATTTGCAACTCCCCTTCTACCTTCCAGAATGCGATGGTTCACATTTTCAGCAATCTCAAATTTAAGTGTTGATATACCTTTACAGCATCACTGGTTCATCTGGACGTTCAAAGAGCATCTGCAGCACCTCTGGGAGTCTTTACATGGCTGCGCTTGTCTAATTTGAAATTGAAATAAAGCAAATGCACATTCCTCAAGTGACATCTAAAGTTACTGGAACATAAGATAGACCTAGCAGGATCAAGCCTCGGGATGGGAAGGTGAACGCCATTGTGGTTATGGAGCCACTGAGGAGAATGATTTTTATCCAAGTGTTCCTGGAGATGGTGTGATACTACAGACAGTTCATCCCCCATTTCTCAGACTTGGCAGCGCCCCTCACATACCTGCTTACTAAGGAGACAAAGTTTGAGTGTTTCCTGGAGCAAGAGCAGGCCTTCGCAGAGTTAAAGGCATGATTGGGTAGAAGCACCAATCATGGTCTATCTAGACTTTAAAGAGACATTCTAGCTATATACTTAGGCCAGTGATGTAGGACTTGGCGCGATCTTGGCACAGTTAGATGATGGAGGGATGGATCACCCAATAAAGTACTACTCAAAATTATTCAACAAATCTAAGAAGAACTACACAGTCACCAAAAATGAGTGCTTGGTGGTGATCATAGTAGTCATACAATTTAGCCTTATTTTTATATGGTATATTTTAAAAGTTAGTCACAGATCATGCTTCTTTCCACTGGTGAGAAACCATAAAGGATCCTAATGGACATTTTTCCCATTGATATGTAGTCCTCCAAAGATATGATTTTAAAATAATACATTAAGCAGGATAAACACCTCAACGCAGATGGCTTGTCAAGATTACCAGTGTTTTATTAAGCAACTGAGAGTGATCACCTTTATGACCTAATTGGTTTACCAGAAGAAGCCTGGTATTATGACAAAGTAATTCAAGAGCGTCCTGAAAAGATGTTCCAAAGACACCTGGCGTGTCAATGGGAATCTAAAAATAAGAATTAGAAACAAACGGTCCCCATATATCCAGCCTATCAATTGCACGATTGAAAAAATCTAGTTTCTGACTGCTATTATATAAATAATTCTTTTTGGTGCCACCAGCAGGCAATCAAATGCAGCCTAACTGAGTAGGGAGAGGTTTGAGGCACCAACAGCACCAAACTTTGCCTACTACTGGTTGGTTATGCATAATCCTCTGTGTGGTTGGCCCAACCCAACCACGCAAAAGCTTTTTAAAACAGAGCACCCGAAGAAACCACAGGTATGTGAGGTATACTAACCCCAAAACATCCTTTTTTTTATTCAGGAACATAAAAAACAAAGGTGCTCGCCAACCAGAGCTCGTCTGGAGAGCTACCACCAATGCTCTTCAGGTAGGGAATGCTTGGGAATAAAATTTTAAAGTGAGCTTTGGAATAGGCAGGTGCGCCTTATAAAGGCCACCTCTTGGGGGCCTCACCCATGTCATTAATTATTCTTTCACAAGACTAATCAATAACTTGGGTGAGGCACAACCCAGCGCCCAAAATGACCAAGCCAAATATATTTAAAAACGATCCAACTAAGATTCAGAGAATCCAAATACAATTCAGAATGTAATGATCAAGATGAACTCAATCATTACATTACCCCCCACTAGAAGAGGGCCCCTCCTCAAAGAGGGGCCCCTCAGCAGAAGGCTGCCACGATGAGGGCTTCCTGGGGCGAGTTTCCTCAAGCCCCAGGAAAATCAGCCTGGATAAACTCTGGACCCCTCAAGGGAAACATAAATGGTGAGAGTGAATTGGGACTAGGTTGCCAGAATTAGCCACTTGGCCCAAGGACACATGCACAGCACTTGGCTTCATTGCGCCCACCCTCCCAATCTTCTGTTGGCAACGGGCTTACCATCCTGACCAAAAAAGGCGCTTTCCCCAACAGAAGCGTGAGAGGGGTGCATGGTGCAGCGCAGCTGGATGTCTGACCACTTTTCTGGGTGGACCATCCATGGGTGAAGGAGCCTTGCTGGGACATGTATACTCAGTGCCACCAAATCCCTGGTGAGTGGGAAGCCCCACCAAGATAATTAACTGATGGTCACTTCAAGTCCAGGGTTGGCCATAAGTCACTGGCTTCAACTGGTGCTAATTTCTCAACAACTGTGACCAAGTGACCACTGAGGTCAGCCAAACTGAGGATCAGGGTGTGCAGTGCATTTTGACTTTGGAATTATGTCACAGTTGGAAAATTACCAGTTTCCAACAGCCAATAGATAAATAATTCTTTTTGGTGCCACCGTCAGGCAACCAAATGCAGACTAACTGATCATGGAGAGGCTTGGAGCACTGACAGCGCCTAACATTGACAACTACTTGTTGGTTATGAAAAGTCCTCTGTGTGGTTGGTCCAACCCAACCATGCAAAAGCTTCCTTGAAACGAAACACCTGAAAAAGTACAGGTATGTGAGGTATACTAACCCCAAAACATCCTTTATTTTTATTTTAGGAACATAAAAAACAAAGGTGCTCGCCAATCAGAGCTCATCTGGAGAGCCACCACCAATGCTCCCCGGTAGGGAATTCTAGGGGAACAAAATTCCAGAGTGAGCTTTGGAATGGGCAGATGCGCCTTATAAAGGCCGCCTCCTGGGGGTCTCACCCAAGTCATTGATTAGGCTTGCACAAGCCTAACCTACAACTTGGGCTAGGCACAACCCAGCGCCCAAAGCAACTAAGCCAAATATATTTAAAAACAATATAACTCAGATTCGGAAAATCAGAATCTGAGTTGGAATGTATTGATTGAGATGGACTCAATTGTTACAGCAATCAGATGGAGTTAGTAATGGAGGCTCTTAAGCACGTGGGCCATAAAAGATTCTTAAAACGCTGATATACCTATAATAAAGGTTCGACTTGGAGTGCATGTCAGACGAAGTGCACCAAGCCTCTGGAGTTGTGCATACCTTGTGCAAGTTTTAGCCCGCTGGAGAAGTGATTTAAGTTTACGCCATTCCCCTCACAGTGTCATTCAGTAATGTCTCAATTGACGTGGTGGGACCTTTGCCAAATGCCTCCAGTGGATCTAAATTTATCCTTGTATTGATTGTAAACTTCAACAAGTGGGAAAGGCCTTCTCATTCAAGTTTTACACCACAAACTCCGCCGCTCACTTAAATTACAATCAAGTTATTATAAGGCATGGTTGCCTTCAAGTTTTACTGTTAAATAATGGCAAAAACTTTACTTTTGACGTGGTGAGAAATCTGATGGATTTAGTAGGAGTAGAGCAGCAGATAATTACCACATACACTCTATCCTCAGATGGAAGTGTTGAGCAATAAGATGGGACCTTAGAAGGAATAAAAGAAAATATTCCTCAACTATAAGTCAAAATGGGATCAGTTGCTGCCCTCAAAGTGGTTGGATTACCTTTTAAGACACCACTGAGCGATTGAGGTTCACCCTTTTAAAGCCCTGTATGGGCGAGAGGCAGCTCTTCCAATCCTCCTGGAACTGATAGTCTCAGCAGACCAGAATAATCTATTACCTGGAAGCTACCAGCAGGAGTTAGCCGATGAACTTATAATACTTTAGTTAAAAGCTTTAAACAACATTGGTCAACACGCAAAGCCAACAAGAGAGCCAGAGATAAAGTATACTACCGGAGTTCAGCTTAGGAGACAAGGTTTTGTTTTTCTATTTAAAGGAAACACAACCAGAGAAATTACAGGCCATTTGGACTGGGCCTTCCAATGACCTAACAAAGAGAGGAGCAGAATATTTCATCTGGATGATTATACTAATGGTATGCTTTGTAGAGTAAATGCCCAGCATCTCAGATCATTCCACCAGATCTTTTTTTGAGAGTTTGACTCACAGATGAGGCCATAACTGGTTCAGAAGATAAATTCTTTGCCAATTAAAAATGATGTAAAAGTCCCCAATCTGGTGAAGGCTCAGGTGCCTAACCATCCATGGATAGGGATTAATGAGCCCCTTTTATATATTTGGATGAGCAAAGGAATTTTCAACAGTATCAAGATGACATCATATTAATAATTCTTGCACTGATGGAAGATATATTAATTTATGAAGTCAATAATGCCTCTGCTCTCACTATGAAAATTGACCCCCTTATATAACTTTAGGGGGCCAGAATAATTTGCATTCCACCAATAATTTTATGATGAGCTGACTAAATTATGCCAACGATAGCATCTGAGGATCAAACTAAATATTAATAAATATGGAAATTAACTAATTTTGAGAGTCACAAAAAATCTGATGCAAGGTGCATTGTAGAAGCGTCATCACTCAAGCCTAAAGTTTAGATGATTATTAACTAAATTAGTAACAAACTAATACAGCAGAAGGTAAGATGGACCAACCCTAGAAACATTGGCTAGTAAAAGGGCCCCTGAAAATCCAGGTTTAGGGATAATTACTGCAATACAGATCTTATGCCACAAGAATGGCTCAAAGAGAACTAAGCTACTAAAGCAGCGATCAGAAGACGTCTGGCTAGGGGATCTTGGTAATCTCCCATATTAAAACTCATATTCCTAATTATTATATTATAAGTTATTCATTTTTATATTTTAGTTTCCCTTAAGTATAACATGCTTAACTTGTACCTTAATAAAAACTTTTCACAAATCATAATTTTATCCTTTTACTTGCGCCTATAGTTGATTAAGTGATCTAAACGCTTGAAACCAGTCTGGGATTGATTTTATATACAGAATACAGTAATCAGTCTAAGACCTGCTCTGTTTGGAAGAAGATACTCTATAACGCGTATAACTTATAGTTATGCTGTCAAGAGAGAGTTTGGATTGACTCGTTGAGCCCCAAGGGCCAACATACTATGTATATCTCTAAGAGTGTTTACAAGAGTTTCGCCATGGGTGCAAAAAGTTTACCAAAGTGATCAATGCTACAATTGGTAGCATCATAGAAGAATTTGCTCTATGAGGAAGATTGTGATCTTATCAAAGTATGTCTGGTGCCTAATCTACGCGTAGTAGACTCCCTTAGAAGTGTTTCTGCCTCACATGTTAACAAACTTAGGTTGGCAAGCTGAATGTGACAAAGAGGTGGATGTTCAAGAAAAACTCTACTGTGTCCTCTCCTGTGGTCTTCTCCCAGAAACCAGATGGTACTTATAGACCAGCATGGGTTACAGACACTTGAATAATGTGCCGCTTCCTGACCCCTACCCTTTGCCCTTGGAGGCAACAATTTTCTAAGCAATTTCGAAATCAAAGGTGTTTCACAAACTTGACCTAGTGACCGCTTTCATCAGGTACAAGTCATGTCTGGCCAGGAGTAACCGGCTGAAATTAACACTTGGTATGGCATTTACCGGTTTAAAGTTATGCCCCTTAGTTTAAAAATCTAGCAGTTTCCAGCGCCAATTAGATGACGCATTGGGTGATTCAGATTATCCTATGCAATTGCTTATATGAATGAAATCTTGATCTAATAATCCAATTCTGAACAACACAGCAAGGATTTGGTAGCAGTGGCTGCAGCTCTTGAAAGTTGATATGATTTTTAAGCCATTCAAAAGAAAGTTCTTTAGAGAGAAAATAATTCCTGAGAATCTGATCTTAAGGGGTTATTATGCCATTGCGCCTTCTAAGCTGGACGCCATTTGCTCATGGATTACCCAGTGACACAGAAAAATCTTTGAAGCTTCCTAGGATATATTACAAATCTCAAGGCGTTCTCATCAGCCATTTCAGAGCTTACCTCAACTCTTCACTCCCACAGGTAGAAAATCCTCATTTGTTTAAACTTTAGAATTCCAGCGAGTATTTGAGACAATTAATGAAGGTTTTAATACTATTAAACCCGATCTTTGTCATGCTGATGAAGATAAACCTATTCTTGTGTCATGTGACGCCTCTGATACTTCAGTTGGGGCTGTACTTCTACAGAAACATGATGGACATGAAAACCCTGTGGCTTTCTTCTCAAGGAAGTTCAGCGCCACTGAGCGAGCTTGGGCATTTATGATAAAGAGTTGGTGGCAGTTTCATAGACCCTGAAGCAACAACAGTACCTATTACAGGGGGTCAGGCACACATTGGTTTTGCGCACAAATCACAAATTACTCGCTTATTAACTCAAAACTCAAAAGATGGCTCTTAGGTAGACCATAACTGATTGTGACTTTCTTAGCTTTTGATTTCAAGTTTGAGTTTGTAAAAGGAGCCTCCCATATGTAACCTGATATCTTGAGCCGCGCACCCTGTTGAGGCCTGTTGTAGATACAAATTCAAAATTAGTCACAATAATTCCCCCTGATCAGTTCATTGCTCAGCCGCCTCCATCCATTGCTGTAATTACATTTCCCACCTTCAACCCTAAACCAAAAGATAAACCTAATAATAAAATCAAAAGCTAAGGCCAAATCCCAGAGGTCCACACCCCCAGTACCCCTGATGATCCCTTGGAGCTGGTAGCCCCTGTCAACGAAGGTTCTTTACTGGACGCTATTATAACTATTACTCCGAGTCAGTGACTGTAGTTACTACGTCTGACTCAGTCCAGCTTTCTTTTGGCATTAGAGATTCTCTCCTGGATGCTATTTTGGCATCCTAGTTGACTGATCCTGAAGTTCATGACACCTGGCTAAATTTGATGCTGATAAATCCCCATTTAGATGGTATTCTCAAAAGGATAGGGTAATATATTTTGTGACAAGGTATAGGTCCTTTCTGATATGTGTTCCCATATCATAAGGAAACATCATGACCCACCAACAATGGGTCATCATGGTGCTAAAAATGTATCAATATAATCAAGTGAGGGTATGATTAGAATAGACTGACAAAGGAGGTTCCCTCGTGGATTGACAAATTCTTGATCTGCGCTAGGTCTAAGTCAGATAGAATAGGAAGGAACGCCCTCCTCCACCCTCTTCAACAAGAAGCGGGACCATTTATGCCACTGTCTGTGAACTTTATTTTAAGCTTACACAAAACCCATGGATATGGTGTAATCATGCTAGTGATAGATTGCTTTACAAAATAGATATCTTTATCCCTTGTATGATGATCACTATAGCTGAGGACATGGCACGCATATTTTTGGCACATCTGTTTGCTCTGTTTGGGGTTTCCCAAGAAGTAATCAGTGATAGTGGACCTCAGTTTACCTCACAATTTTGGGAGGCTATGTGTGCAATATTGAACATAAAGCCATGCAGATCCTCAGCTTATCACCCCCAGTAAGATGGTCAAATAGATCACTGTTGAGAATATTTCATTCTCAATACTAGATGACTCCATTAGTGTACCAGACCAAACAGTATGAAGACTGCTAGCCCTTACTTTTTCACAATCATTGGCAACCTAATCTTACAAATTTGCGGGGCAACCCTCCAACCCAGCAGACCAACAACTTCTCCTTCTGATTCATGACCACTTGTTATAGCTCATAGGTCCTCTCCTGGGACATGTCCAATAAATGTGGTTCAGCGGCCTCTATTGACTCCCTCACAATTACTTCCCTTCAATCCTTCCAGTCCTTTATTGTTGCTGCTAGTTTCCCAAGTTCCTGCGGGATTTCCATCTAGTTCAAGGTTGAGAGTTGGTTGCGCCGACCACTCCAGGTGTTTAACCCAGCACCTAACAACTGGTAAAATTGAGTCCCACCTCTATAAGCTAATCTAACTACTGTTAGCTAAAAACTATATAAAGATGGGAAAACAATTAATAGATTTTAAGATCTGAAGATTTGAAGATTTAAAGATTAGAAGATAATTTTAATAAGAGGGAGATCAAACTATTTATAGGTATTTCTTGCCTGTACACATCATTGGCATTTATTTCCAGCATCATCAGCACTCACTAGTGATTATCCCTGCTTAGTATTCGTCAGCACTCTCACTGGTAATACGCATCATCCTCAAATGTCCATGGGTATGTTGGTCCTTGATTTATCATAATCTGAACCAATTAAATATATTGACATCCTCGGCATAAGTCACCAATGTCAAATTAGACCAAAATATTGCTGGGGATTGTTCCCAATACTCTCACAAAGTTGAAATGCAATTCAACTTTATTTAATTAATATTAAATGATTTGGCATCCTTGGCATAAAACAATGGTACTCCAAATTATATTTGACTTGTGCTGGTAAACCCACAATCATTTTCACATGGAGGTGGTGCCAGGATAAAAGCCTGCCAAACTTAAACAATTATTATAATTAGTTCAGCATCCTTGGTATAAGTCGCTGGTGTGAAAATTGGCTGAAAATTCTCAAATCATTCCCTGATATTTTTGACATCAAATTTAAGCAATTTTTTATCTTATTTGATATTAATTATCTCATCATCCTTGGCCTCAGTTGCCAGTCTTGAGACCCACCAATTTCCTATCAGGGATGGTCCCTGATACTTTCTTGATCCTGCGGATCAAGACAGCTCAACAACCAAATGGGGAGCAAAAATTTGGGTATTATCATTAAATAAAGAATCAAAATTAGCAAACTAATTGGTAATCATCCTCAATTAATTATTATACTAATTTCATTGTTATGTGAGGAATATCACCTGGTTAAAATTTAACAAGCACACAAATCAGTCCTTGTAGCAGTACCTTTGATGCTAAGTGACTTCTTTTTCAGGATAAATGGCAGCAGACCTCCCTATAACCCAATTTTCATACAACTCCCTCCATGTATCAATGGGGGTGTCACCTATGTATGCTAATTTGGGTTACAACCTAAGTTCAGTGATGGGCAACAAGCACATAGTAACATACCTGTTGCATATCCCTTTTTCGTTCACATATGGAAGGTGCAGAAACAGGTTCAGAGCCATATTACTAAATCCACCAATGATGTCAAGTAATTGCAGAAAAGAAAAGAAGGGAGGCCCCTGACTATCAAAAAGGTGGTTTGGTTATGGTGTATACCAAGAATTTGCACCTCAAGGTGCCAAGTTGTGGTTATCTTTAAGCACACAGGCCCCTTCCCCATTTACCAGGTGTTCAACACTAGATTATTTTACATGGAACTTTCCCATACTGAAAGATTAACAACTCATTTCACGCCTCCTCCTTATCACCATTTAAAGGACAGAAGCCTGTAGAGGTGGAGCCCATCATGGCTGTGGATGCACAGGAGTTTGAGGTAGAGCATATCTTGAGCTAAAGAAGAGTAAAGCGTGTTTTCAATATCTAGTATCTTGGAACGGATTCCCATTTTATGAAGGTAGTCAAGTTCCATCTAAAGATTGTAACAACTTTTAAGAGTAAATTTCCAAGTTTTATAAAGACAACTTTGAGGCACCTTCACCTTACTCCCCAAGAAGGCTACAATTGCAGCCATTAAACTCCCAACCCTACACAGGAATTATGCTTTGGTTAGCGCCCCTGAAGGGGGTGGACCATATCCTTTTAGGAAGGAGTAACGTAAGGGTCTTAGCTCCAGCTATTAAGCTGGATAGGGTTACTCACCTCTTTAGAACCAAAATAAGTTCAAACTCTAGGGCCCTGCCTCTCACAAAAATCTATGACCTAGGGATTACACTGGATGAGAGATGGTGGCTGCTGCCCCACCCTGTTTGCCACATGCCTTTCCCACACTTACCCCTCCCCCATATAAACCTACCCTAGTGTCAAAATCTTCAAGTTTATTTTTAAGAAAATTAAGCAACTTTATGCAAAATTTTAGGAAATCTAAAGAGGCTCTCTACCACGGTCTCCATTACCTGCCTCCAACAGGTGGTGCACCCAGAAGTCAACCTGGGTATCAAAATCTTACCTAACAAGTCAAATTTGGGCAAAAGTCAAAAAAGAGGGCAAACTCTAGGATCAAACTTTATACTTTATTATAAACAGGAAGAGCGAATATAAACATTTATAACTCTGGAAAACGAAATGAGAATAGCTTGGTAATGTTGACTGATGCTACTGAAAGGAAACTGGCAACCATAGAACAAAAATTAGAGATTTAAAAATCTGATTTCACTCCATAAAATAGAGATTCAGCTTAGCAGCTCTCCCTATCACAATCTTCAATCCATGGGTCAAGAAAATGAGATTTGTGCACCACTTCTTGGGGTCACCCTTTTAAGCTCAGGGTGCTGTTTTGGTAGTTTTTGTGCCAATTAGTTTTTGATATAATGCCATATTTTAATTTTCTATTAGTGGTGCTAAGCTAAATTGTAAGTTTAAAATAAGTCATATTTCAAGTTGCTAATAATGATGCTAAGCCTAAATTGTTGGTTATATTAGTTATTGTGTTGGTTTTAAATTTTTATTTTTTAATCAAGGTGGGCCGACCTGAGGATGATACTGCACCAATTGAGGGAAAATTGGATGAATGGGAAAGGAGGACAAAATCCAGAAACCCTCCATGCGCAGCATATGATAGGCCAGGAACTCCATAGACTGCCTTTGCTATTTGCTATCTCAGTTCAGGGCATTGGTGCACAACACCAACACAGTCATAGTTATCCCCTACCCAAAGTTCCTCTACCAGAATCAAACTTGGGAGGCAGTAATTGAGGTCCCTATTCTACCACTGGGGTATCCTCCCCTGGTTTTAAATTTTTAAATTTTAAATTTATTGCAAGGAAGGCTGACCATGGGATGGACACTTCCAAATTTGACCTGAAAGAGACAAAACTTAGTAACAGGGAAGGCACCAAGAGAAGCGATGCTATCTCTTGTTGCCAGCGGGAACACCACTTATGGGGAGGAGGGAACGTGTGAAGGGGCCATAGCCACAATTGAACACGTGTGGAAAAAAAGGGTCTGATTTGATGAACCAATTTGGGAACCAGGAGGAGACCAGCTGTTGGTGACATGGTGGGAGGTATCCAAAAATCCACGCCTGAAAGTGGTCCACCAAATGAGACCAGAATCTATGGGCAGCTTCTGGGAGGGTGGGGGTGGAGCCTGCGATGGCATCCAAGACAATCTTGTGGATAGTCCACATGGCGATTGCAACCACCAGAGCACGGAGGGAGGGTGGAAGGGGGAGGCCATTGATAAAGCAAACATATCTCTTGACAGACTGAAGGGATGTATTTGATCCTGGCCAAGCAGACGTTGAACTTCGCGCCATATCACTTTAGAGGTAGGACACTTCTCCAGGCGGTGGAAAAGCGTTCCATACTGGCCACACACGACGCAGGATGAGTGAAAAGCACTAGAGCGCTCAGCCATACGGTACATCTGGCTCAGGCAGCGCCACACATGGGAACAGATTTGAGGCTGCAATAAAGGATGGTGTGCATATTTCCAGATAGTTTTTTAGTCTCAATGAAGTAAGGGATGTCCATCATGTCCAGGTAGTCCACCCTGGAACATCTGGGTACCTCTGTGTATCTGCTAATGCAAATTCTCCACTTATGTGTGCGCTCTGCATGGAGAGAAGGATTCGTTTGTAGAGGGTTTTAGTCCCGTGACACCCCAACCACAATCATCTGGACATTATCTTGATGGGCCGATGAGTTGGGCCTGAAGTTGTATAAGAGTGGGTATATCATCAGGGAGTGAGGTTTCAATGGATTGTTGAGGCCCAAGGTGCAGGAGAAGTTGGATCAGGCCGCGCGGGATTAAACGGTGTTGGGAGGGGAGTGTAGGGGCGGTGACAGCCGCAATCTAGGTGCCCAGGATCTTGGCAGCATGGATTTTGAGGTCAAGCAGGCCCATGCCACTAAAGTGAAGGATTCCCCCATCGCACCTTAGGTGCGAGGGGGTGGGCACCTGGGCCCACTCAGCCTCCTCTAGATCCCCATGGGCCTTCATGACAGCGCGGGTGTTTGCAGCAATGCTATTGGTAGTTTTTTGATTTTAGCAGAAAGGTTCACGTTGGCTTTTGCCTTTGCTTTTGCTTTTTGTTTCCCCAACGTCAGACAAATTTTTTGCGGTGCAGATGAGTTTGGTGCACCATTAAGCAGGTCAAAAAAAAATTTTTAGGTAGGTTGGAGACCAAGTCAGTTTCAACTGGAGCTAGGTTGCAAAGATTGGGTGAAATTGAGTCACCCATCGGATCCTCAGATTGGGTGGCCCAATTAGCATGGGCTTCCCAATCTGATTGGTTGATGGATTCCTGAGTTGCTTCCTCCGCAAAGGTTTCCATGTCCTCCTGGTGTTGGGAGTGTGGGATAGCGGTGGTGACTTTGGCCGCTTCCTTGGCTGTGGCCCTGCGGGCCTGCTTGGCCTTCTTCCGCTCTTGCAGGGAAATAGGTTTTACCAGTAGGTAGCAGCCTTGTGCTTCCCAAGGGAAAGCCTCTTTGGTGCTTGCAGTTGGTTTGTAGTGCGCCTCTCCACTGGCCATGGCTGCTCTGGGGTGCTCTTGGAATTTGATGCCCTCCTTGGTGGGGCATGCATGTGCCTTATGGCCAAACGTTTCACAGTTGACGCAGATGGGGGCGCGCTGTCCACGGTTACCTGGAAAGGGTGGGTGGTATGCCCTTTGATATTGATATATGTGGAGTGCGAGATCTGGGTTAAGTCCTTTGTGATCTCCTCAGTTGGGGTCAGAACTGCGATGGCATTGCCGGTGCACAGGTGTGGCATCAGTGTAAAGCGTTGCATCTCAAAAGATTGTATTTCGCTGTAAATGGTGAGACCATCTTTCATGTGTTGTTCCAAAATGGCACATTTTACCATAGTAGGCAAAAAGTCAAACGTGAGGAAACTTTGTTTAATTTGTCCATCTGGTGCATTTGGTTTCAATGATCTGTTGCCTTTGGAAAGGTCAATCACTACGCGCACCACAGCTGCTTCATCTGCTGCCTCCTTGTTTTTGAAACTGAGGTCCAGCCAACCGCGTGACATGGAGTGAGGTGCAACGTACACTGTGGTTGGGAAAAAAGTGTGCACATCCCCACAAAATTTTTCCCATAGAGCTGTTTGTTGGATGTCCAAAAACAAACGGACTCCATATTCCACTGATGAGACTGGTTGGGAGTGCGGCGTGTTGATGTACTGGTTGCATCGCGCTTGCCAAGCAAGGATTTCTGGGAAAATAGTGACTGCCAGTTTTTTTTAAATTTTTTTCTATTCTGCCAGTTTCTCTGGGGCGTTTTCAAATGTTTAAGGCCGCGGGCATACCACCTGCTCCTCTTACCTTACTTTCCCAACTGCTCCCTGACATGGACGCAGACTAATCTCCTCTGTGAGATTATCAAACTAGATCAGACTTGAATTGAATAAGTTGCAAAAGTGATTGCAACGAGAGATAAAAAGTTTCTTGGTTTTAAATTTTTAAATATATTTATATATACTTTATACAGTAATTCAAATTTATAAATTGGTGGGTAATTTTAGCTAATGAGTTGATTTTTAAATTTTAAATCTATTTTTATATACTCTATTCAGTGAATAAAGTCTATTGTGAAACTGAACTGAAACTGATTCCAAATTAGAATTTTAGACAAAGATTATGTAAATTGGGTAATGAGTTGATTCTAAATCTTTGAAGAATTTATATATACTCTATCAGTGAATCAAATCTATTTTGAAACTAAGCTGAGATTGATACCAATCAGAAATTTAAACAAGGATTAAGTAAATAAAGTAAGCTATATCTATCAAATCTATCATGAATCAAGGCTGAAAATGATTTCAATCAGAATTTTAAACAAGAATTAAATAGATAGAACAAGCTACAAACAAAGGCAAATTTTAGCAAGATAATTGTTTAAGCTCACTTCAGTTTGAGCCTCTTGCTACTAGGTAAAGTCAAGCCTGTTTTTGGTTTGTTTATCTCAAAATTTACACCAAATAAATACAAGGTGAGTTGACTATAACTTATTATGAATTTACTAACAGCTTAAATAGATTTATTGTTCTGTTATCAATATCAACAAAAGTTTTTTTTCAAAAGGTAATTAATATTTTAGTATTATAAGGTTAAAATTCCTCAGAAACTTTGGGTAGGGGAAGACTATGACTGTGTTGATGTTGCACACCAATGCCCCAAACTGTGATAGCAAATAGCAAGGCAGCTTTGGAGTTCCTGGCCTATCATATGCTGTTCATGGAGGTTTTCCAGGTTTTATCCTCCTTTCCCATTAATTTGAATCCCCTTCATCCTTCATCAGTGTGGTATTGTCCTCAGGTCAGCCCACCTCAATTATAAAAGGTTAAAAACCTTAAATTCATCTCATAGATTCAAAGCTTCCTGTTGTCAAAAAGGAATTTTGATATTTTTAGCAGAGAATCTTGAATTCATAGAATCTAGATTCACTACCCTCAATCTTTCAAAATAACAGCCAATTAGAGATATATGGAGTAAAAAAATGAAGTTAAATTGATTCTTTAATTCTGATACTATTTATTAATGATATAGGTGATTTGACATCAAAAATTTAATTTAATTATTATATAAAAGTATTTTAATCTTACCCACAAATTATAATCAATAAACCACATAATTTAAGCTTCACTGATGAGTTTGATATTAGTTATTGATGTATATTGATTCCATAAAGCTTTTAACAATATTAACACTTAAATAGCTAGTATATTTTTATGTAAGCTTTTCCACTTTCTTATATACATAAAATCAATATTATAATGTGTAAATAGTTCAAAGCATTAATTATTTTAAAGATGATACCCTCACTTGAATTGCATAACTATCATTTTTAGCTCAAAGGTAAGCACTTTAATAGTTTTTATTTATTTCCTAAATTTAAATTTTAAATTTATTGCGGGGAAGGCTGACCATGGGATGGACACTTCCAAAATTGACTCGACTGAGACAAAACTTAGTACCAGGGAAGGCACCCCAGAGAGGCAATGCTATCTCTTGTTGCCAGCGGGAACGCCACTTATGGGGAGGGGGAGGGAACGTGTGAGGGGCCATAGCCACAAATGAACACGTGTGGAGGAAGGGGTCTGATTTGATGAACCAGACTGGGAACCAGGAGGAGACCAGCTGTCAGCGACGCGGTGGGAGGTATCCAAACATCCACGCTTGAAAGTGGTCCACCAAATGAGACTGGAATCTGTGGACAGCTTCTGGGAGGGTGGGGGTGGAGCCTGCGATGGCGTTTTAAGACAATTGTGTGGATGGTCCACATGGCGATTGCAACCACCAAAGCACGGAGGGAGGGTGGAAGAGAGGGGGCCATTGATAGAGCAAACATATCTCTTGACAGACTGAAGGGATGCGTTTGATCTTGGCCCAGCAGACGTTGAACTTCGCGCCATATCACTTTAGAGGTAGGGCACTTCTCCAGGCGGTGGAACAGCGTTCCATACTGGCCACACATGACACAGGATGAGTGTAAAGCGTTAGATCGCTCAGCCATATGGTACACCTGCCTCAGGCAGCGCCACACATGGGAGCGGACTTGAGGCTGCAACAGAGGATGGTGTACGTATTTCCAGATAGTTTTTTGGGTCTCAATGGAGTAAGGGATGTCCATCATGTCCAGGTAGTCCACCCTGGATAGGACATGGGGCCAAATGTGGATCACCCCATCATGGATGGGTAGCCCCTGTACCTCTTGTGTGAACTGAGGAGAGGGGCGGCCTCTTTGGGTTGTATGTCCGCTAATATGAATTCTTCACGCAGCGCTCCGCATGGAGAGTAGGATTTGTTTGTAGTGGGTTTTAGTCCCGTGAGGACTTGTGGCCAATGTGTGTGATGCGAGGTATTTCATCAGGGAGTGGGGGTTCAATGGATTGTTGAGGCCCAAGGCGCGGGAGAAGTTGGAGCAGGCTGCGTGGGACCAGTGTTGGGAGGAGTGTAGGGGTGGTGACGGCCGCAATCCAGGTGCCCAGGATCTTGGCAGCATGGGCTTTGAAGTCAAGCAAGCCCATGCCACCATGATGATGAGGGCCAAACATGACCTCTAGCCATACTGATGGAGGGCGGCCTGACCAAAGCCATCCTTGCAGTAAGGCATACAAGGATTTGAAGAAACTTGGGGAGAAGGTGATGTCATAAACTGAACCAGACTTTGGAGAGGAGCATAGAGTTGGCTAAAACAACCCTGCCAGGTAAGGGAAGTAGGGTGGGCTCTGAGAGAGGCGATTCAATTTGTCACGTTGTCCAGAATATGGCACTCCATTACTGCTGACGCGTATCCGCCTGCCTCCATCCACATGCCCAGATGGCATACCAGTCCCATGGTAGGACGTAGCGCAAAGGGGAGCACCAGTGGGGCGGTGTGTGTTGAGTTAGTAGGGCGAGGACGTGGGAGGAGATGGGCCAGGTTGTGAACTAATTGCTGGGGTCCAGCAGTTCTGAAACCGACTAAGGAGGATGATTTCAGTTTTGGAAGCGTTCAGTGCCACGTTGCTTACCCGGGAATACTCCTGGATGAGAGCTTCAAGCGCGCGTGCATCTTTATTATTAGACACCCCAACCACACAATCATCTGTGAACGCCATTATCTTGACTGGGGCTTGGCCTGACACATGGACCCCAGTGAGTTGGGCATTCACGTTTCAAAGTAGTGGGTCAAGGCTGAAGTTGTATAAGAGTGGGCTAAGTGGGTCCCCTTGTTGCAAGCCCCTTTGAGGGAGGACTACTTCCGTTAGGAAGCCAGGGCCACGTACTGCCATTGTTGCAGATTCCGTGAGCAGCATCACCCAGCCGATGAAGTGAGGGGGTAAGCAGAATTGATGGAGGCAGGCCCTGAGGTATTCCCAGTTTACTCTATCATAGGCCTTCTGTTGGTCCAATAATACAAGTGCCCCAGAGGCTGTGGACTGGCATGCATTAGCCATAGAGTGACATTGTCCCAAATCGATCTTCTGGGTATGAAACTGAATTGTTCTGGTGAGATGGTGGCAGATGCTACAGTCCCTAAACGGTTAGCCATGTTTTTGTTAAAACTTTAGTGTCTGTGTTTGTTAGAGAAATGGGGCGCCAGTTGGCTAAGTCTAGCTTATCCCCTTTCTTGAAGAGTGTGATGGTAAAGACCTCATGTCCTCCTGGTAGGAGGCGCATTTCCAACAGGCTCTGGTTAAGTGAGGCGAGCAGCAATGGTGATATATATTTGAAATACTTTTTTGTAGAACTCATATGGAATGCCATCTGGGACTGGGCATTTTCAGTTTGGCGCACCGTAAATGGCTGTCCATAATTTGGTCAGAGTAATCAAATTCATATTTCCGGGTATTGGAAAATGGTGCAGATGTGGGCTCAGTTGAGAAATTCCACCACTTCAGCCAGCTGAATTGGATCAGATTGGTACAACTTGGAGTAATATTTTTGTGTTTTGATTGCCACTTTGGCTGGCGTATCCACAATGGAATCATCCAATCTTCGCACCTATGTGCAGGCCACGCTCTGGCATGGTGTAAATTTTTTTTAAAGAAATATGCGGTGCACTTGTCGCCTTTTGTGATGCGTGTGTCCCTGTACTGAACACAAACCCAATTTTTGTGTTGCCCTTTGAGTGCGTTGAGGTCGGCGGCTGCCTCTGCCCACTTCTGGCCCCATACAGAGCTGTATCCTGTAGCTGGGATGTTGGACTCCAGGTGTGCCAACTCTGCCAGAGCGCGCAAAATGACTGCTGATGTGGCTTGTGAGCGTCTGGAGGAGAGATGGTGAGAGTGGCAGATGATGTCATCTTCGAAAGTTGCCCATGTGGAAATGGGGTCCGCACAAAACGGTGCAACAAACTTTTTTTTGCCAAAGTTGCCACTTCCACCCACATGGAAAATCCTGATGATGCAAGCTCGGAGGGGTGGATTTTGCACCAATGTGGGGCCTTAGCAGCTGTGACAGGTAGGTGGTAGGTTAGCGAGACCGGTTGATGGTCAGAGAATTCCAATTTTGTTGTTTTGAAGTGGGAGATGTGGGGTTGGAATTTCGCCGGCGTTAAAATAAGGTTGATGCGGGTCAAGGACCTTAGTTGGCCATTGTGGACATGGGGACACCTCATGTTTTTGAGCAGCGGGGCATGTTGTGGCAGTGCATCCATTAACCCAAGGGTGGCCTTTAGAATGCGCAGTTCTATGTGACCCTGAGGGGGCGTGGGGTGAGGAAGGCCAATGGTTTGTTGGTGTGTTTAGCCAACAGTTCATGTCACTGACTAGGAAAGAGTCTGGGGGTAGCAGGAGGGATTTGACCGATGAGAAAAATTCCTGACGCTCACTTGCACCATTTGGGGCATAGATGTTGACAATTGTGTGTGCTACATCAGCTTACAAGAAAGTGACAACAAGAACTCGGCCATTTAGGAATGTTTCTGAAGATAAAAATTTGAAAAAATTATTTTTCTGAATTAGCACCCCACGGTGCTTCGACCAAAAGGATAGGGATGGGAGGAGCATTGTTTTCCAAGCTTTCTCAGAACCTCATGGACAGTGGGTCTCCTGGATGGCCAGGATATCCACGGGTAAATTGTGTTGTAAAAAACTCAGTTTCCTAGCCTGGGATGGGGAGGCCTTGAGTCCAGCAATATTCAGCGTCCCTAAAGTGAAGGTTTTCCCCATTGCACCTTAGGTGTGAGGGGATGGGCACCCAGGCCCACCAGCCTCCTCTAGATCCCCCGGGCCTTCACAGCAGCGCAGGTGTTAGTAGCAATGCTATTAGGGTTTTTGTTAATTTTTGCGTAAAGAGTTGCATTGGCTTTAGCCTTCACTTTTTGTTTTCCAACGTTGGACGAATTTTTTGCAGTGCGGATGAGTTCAGTGCACTGTTGAGTGGGTCAAAAAAATTTCAGTTGGGATGGGTCCCAAGTCAGTTTTGACTGGAGCTTGGGTGCAATGATTTGGTGAGATCAAATCCCCCATCAGATCTTTGGATTGAGTGCCCGCTCAGCATGGGCTTTCCCAATCTGATTGGTTTATGGATTCCCGAGTTGCTTCCACCGCAAAGGTTTCCATGTCCTCCTGGCGTTGTGAGTGTGGGATAGCGGTGGTGGCTTTGGCCGCTTCCTTGGCTGTGGCCCTGCAGGCCTGCTTGGCCTTCTTCCACTCTTGTGGGGAGATAGGCTTTACCAGTAGGTAGCAGCCTTGTGCTCCCCATGGGAAAGCCTCTTTGGTGCTTGCAGTTGGTTCATAGTGCGCCTCTCCGCTGGCCATGGCTGCTGAGGGGTGCTCGTGGAATGTGACGCCCTCCTTGGTGGGGCATGCATGCACCTTATGGCCGAATGTGTCACTGTGGGTGCAAATGGGGGGCGCACTGTCCACGGTCACCCAGAATGGGTGGGTGGTATGCCCTGCAATATCAATAAAAGTGGAGTGCAGGATCTAGGTTAGGTCCTTCACGATCTCCTCAGTTGGGGTCAGGACTGCAATGGCTTTTCTGGTGCACAGGTGTGGCATCAGCATGAAGCGTTGCATTTTGAAGGATTGAATTTCGCCATATACAGTGAGACCATCTTTCAGGTGTTGTTCCAAAATGTCACGTTTTACCATAGTAGGCAAAAAGTCAAACGTGAGGAAAATTTGGTTTTATTTTGTCCATCTGTGCGTTTGGTTTCAATAACCCATTGCCCTTTGGGGAGGTCAACCACTATGTGCACCGCCGTAGCCTCACTGCTGCCTCTTTGCTTTTGAAACCTAGGTCCAGCCAACTGCATGACTTGGAGTGAGGTGCAACGTACACCGCGGTCAGGAAAATTGTGTGCACATCTTCACAAAATTTTTCCCATAAGGCCATTTGTTGGATTCCAGAAACATGTGGACTCTGAATTCCACCTTCAAAAGTGGCTGGGAGTGTGGCGTGTTGATGTACTAGTTGCATCATGCTTACCTTGTGAGTATCTCTGGGGAAATAGTGACCGCCAGTTTTTAAAATTTTTGTCTATTCCGCCAGTTTCTCTAGGGCGTTTTTGAACGTTGGAGGCCGCGGGCCTTCCACCTGCTCCTCTTACCTTACTTGCCCAACTGCTCCCTGACATGGGCGCAGACTAATCTCCTCTGTGAGATTATCAAACTAGATTCAGTCTTGAATTGAATAGGTTGCAAAAGTGATTGCAATAAGAAAGAAAAGTAGTTCTTACTTATTTTGATAAAATATTTACTGTTGTTTTCACTAGCTGCTTAAATTACAAAAAATATACACTAGATTGTTGTTTTCAATATTCCCTCTTAAATTGCAGAATTATAATTTAACTCAAAAGTGAGCACTTTTTAGTTTTTGGTTATCTATGGTTTAGAAAAAGTTCTTTAGATAGTTGTTTTCATTATTCTCACTTAAATTCCAAAATTATATTTTAATGTAAGGTGAGTACATTTTAGCCCTTGATTAATTAAGATTTAGTAAAAAGATTCTCTAGATAGATGTTTTCATTACACTCACTTAATCTACAGAATTATATTCTCACAACAAAGTTAAGTACTTTTTAATTTTTAGGAAATTAAAATTTGGGGAAATTTTCACTAGATTGTTGTTTTGATTATCACCACTTAAATTTCAGAAGGGTGATTTTGATGAAAAAGTAAGCAATTTGTGTTTTATGGTTATTTAGGATTCAGGAAAACGTTCATTAGATTGTTGTTTCCATTATCCACACTTAAATTGCAGGTTTATAATTTTACTGCATAGGTACGCACAGTAAGAGTTTTTAGTTATTTAAAATTTAGCAAAAAGATTCTCTAAATTGATGTTTTTATTATTCTGCACTAAATTTGCATAATTGTAATTTCAACACAAAGATAAGCACTTTTAGTTATTTAATTTTTAGTTATTTAAGATTTAAGGAAACATACTGGATTGTTGCTTTGATTATCCCCCACTTAAATTGCAGAATTGTAATTCTAATGCAAAGTAAGCACTTTTTAGGTTTCAGTTATTAAAGAAAAATATTCACTGAATATCTAACTTTATTAGTTTAGCAGTAATAAGCAAATTTAGTTAATGGTTTTTAAATTTTTATCATAGTGACTTTTTTAAATATAGGGAGTTGTATTGAGCTTATTTAAAGGTAAGCTGTTTAATGATTTTCTTATTTTTTACTATATAGAGCTATTAATTATTAGCTTTATTAGAACTTTGTTTTCAGTATGATCATCTATGATCTGATTTGTTATTGTCATCTTTTCAAAGTAACTTTTTTAATGAATATACTTAGTTTTCACTAGATGTTTGTTTCCAGCATGATCATCTGCAATCATCTGAAATGATTGCAAGCATCTTTTTAAAGTGAGTTTTACCTTTTATTTGGTAATATTTTAGTAATTTTATTGATTTTAATTTTAGCATAAACTTTTGAAATTGTCTATGTTTACTAAAATCATCAGGGTAAGTTTTTTGATATACTATTTTCTCTAATATAAAGTAGTAGCTGTTTTGATTTTGATTTCGCCATAAAGTGTTACCTTCCTTTATATATGCTAATAATCTTAAGGTAAATTTTGATCTTTTCTACTTGATCTACTATAGTATATAAATATAGTTATTGCTTATTTTGAGCAGTGAAAGATTGGTGGCGCCTTAAATCTTTTAGTTTCCAGGTTTTAACATTCTAAACAATTTTATCAGTATCAATAATTATAAATATTTAGAAATTATTGCCTTTATTCTATTATGCATATGTTAAAGATCTTGATCTTTTAATGTTTGGCTTATCCTATCTATTTCTTCAATTTCTACTATACATCACCTAATTAAAATAACCCTGAATAATTATATTTTTAATCTGTAACAAAGAACTTGGTCTTATTGATATACTCAGGTTTGCTTAAGTTTGTGAGCTTAATTATATTATGAATTTTTTATTTAGAGTTATGCTATTATTTCCTCATCCACAAGGGCAACATTAAAGCTATAATTCTGAGTGCACAAGTAATATTTTTATGGTATTATACCATACTTTCATAATCATTTTGAACCTTAGAGCATTTCTCATAGTTATGTATTGATAGTAATAAGTTATCCCATAGGCCACAAGGGTAACAGCAAAGCTTTTAGTCCAATTATCACAATTAATAGTTTTTTAAGGTAAATGGGGCTTAGAGTTTAGCTATGGCACAGATACCGGAAAGAGGTCACCAGTGTAGCTGGTGGCTGAATGGAGGCTGTGCCAGTGAGAGCTCATTTAAAACACATCACTCAGACAATGGTAGGGTGTTGGGTTATTGGTAAACTTTAAAACTTATCAAGTATAAATATATTTTTATATAAAATCATAGCTCTTTATTTTAATAAGTTTAATGCCAAATTGGCAACAATTCCCTGAGTTGGAGCCTCTCCAACACCCCTTTAATGTGCCCACTCATTGTCCTTTAAAACAATTAGTGCCTTTTGGACCATAGCTGCTCTTGTGGGTCTTGGCATACCCATGAAAGAAGCCAGGGCAATCCTTGACACGCTGGGTTCCATAACATTATAGCCTAACATGAAAAATAAAGGTGCAGTTGGTATAACATTTCTTGACATGAACGCTTCTGCCACCAACCAAAGTTTATTTTCACTCTTAATAGTGCTTCTTAGATGTTGCCTGCGAAATCTATCATGTTGCAATCATACATGAGGTTATGTTAGCTTGTGCAGCACAACCCACAATTCCTTTGTCACCTTCACCTCACTATAAGCATCCAAAGTTTGTGGTTCCCCCTAGTTTTCTCCCGTTAGGTTATGGTCAAGTGTGAAAATTTAACAGAGGAGAAACAAGAAAAATGTGGTGAATTTCTCTGAGGAAGGAATGAACCCAGCGCTCTTGACTATCACACCAAAAGCCTCTGCAAGGGCAGAAAGTGTAATAGAGTGCAATAATACGCAGCAAGATACTCACAATACTGGCCTAGGTTATCCCATTGAGGCCTACTCTACCCCCTCTCATGAGCCTGAAGGAGTCTTAATGGTTTATTTGTATCAGTCTCACCTTGAAGTACTTATCCCATACTGTGATATTTCAAATGCCCCTTTGGGTATGGTTGCAATCCCCTTAAACCCTTCAGCTCCAGTTATCAATACCTATAACATTGCACTTGTCAATCAGGTGGAAGAGAAGCACCACGTGGATCCTGTTTATGGGAATCTTTAAAAGGTGCGTTCCTTATCTGACACTGATGATCCTGAGTCTGCACCTTTGTCTTATGCCCGGGCTGCTTATTGCTCATTTAATTCACCAACAGGTTCACCAAGGTGCATAAACCCTCCAATTTTAACAATTCTGGTTCAAACTTTTACTCCTCTGATAAATTGAATAAAGTTGATTCTGCTTAATTTTTATTCCCCATACATATTTCAGTAGCGCAATGCAAAGTAACATTAAATGCCTTGGTAGACACTGGAGCCTCAGGGAACTTCATTGCTCCTAATGTGGTGTAAGCTTTGGATCTTGCAGTTACTCCAGGTTTCACAGTTTTTTGAGCATCTCGGATTCCTATGCTCACACTTCCACTTTGTGAACTATTATGCTTTGTTGCCCACAGAAATTAATTTATAGCAAACTTTTCTGCGATCCCAAATTGATTTACCCAGTGATTTTTGGGGTAGAATGGTGGCACCGCCAGTCAGTGAGTATGGACTTGGAGCGGTATATTCTAGCGTTCTTCTTCAATGCTCACTCAGATGAAATCCCATTCTTCCCACCCTGGCAACAGGCAACGCTTAGCATAAACTATGGATTACTCATCTACAGATTGGTCCAACTTTGGCAATATATTGTAGATATACCAAAGTGGTTGCACAAGGCTGATCCCACTGAGCAATGGACGGATGATATGGAGATTGTCAGCCCCTAAGGCAAACTTAATAATTTAATAAAAACACAAAACAATTGCTTTAGCAACAACACTTTTTTACTTATAATATATGATACACAGCTCCTAATGCTAACTCTACTCACCCCTTAGTACTTACTCTTCTTTTCTTAATCAACTGACCCCTTCCTTCACTTCACCTCTCACTCATATCTTTGTTGTTTTTGGTCAGTTTCAATCCTTCAGCTTAGTTACTTCTTATTTACTACTTTTTGGGGGTTTGCCTCATCATTGAAGCTCCGATGGAATATCTCCCATGTGATGAGGTCAACTCAATTGGCATCAACCCATCTCAGATTAATCAAGAATAATTAAATAGACCTAATATTGACGGATAACCTTTGATCCGCCAGTGGTTACTTAGGCTTATTGTCCGGGAATATAGATATCTTAACACGAATATTTTGCCTGAGCTTCCTACTTTACCCCTCATCCTTTCTCCATTAAATTCAGTTTTTGACGTGGAAGGGGAAATTAGCTGCCCAGTCGCTCAGAATTTGATCTGAGTTTCCAGTTAACAGTGGACCTGAAAAAATTAACTGTCTCATATATCCCTTTACAGCTGCACAAGATCAGGCTTTAGGGACTGATGACGTGTTAACACTGGGGTGGATAGTCAAAAACCTCACCTGTGTCCTCTCCTGTAGTCTTCTCCTAGAAGCCAGATGGTACTATGAGACCATGTGTTGATTACGGGGACTTGAATAGTGTACCAGACCCTGATCCCTACCCTTTGCCCTTGGAGGCAAAGATTTTCCAGAAAATTTATAAATCAAAGGTGCTCCTTAAATTTGATCTGGTCAACGCTTTCCATCATGAGTGGCCCAGTCTGACTTGAAGTGGCTGACTGCAATTTGCACCTAGTATAGCATTTATCAGTTTAAAGCTATGCCCTTTGGTCTAAAAAGGCCACAGCAGTTTTCCAGCGCTGAAAAGATGACGCCTTATGGGATCTCAGATACTCCAGTGCAATTGATTACGTGGATGACGCCTTAGTCCACTTAACTAATGCTTAACAACATGGCAAGGATTTGATAGCAGTGGCTGCAGCCCTCTAGAACGTGGGTCTGGTTGCAAGCCATCCAAATGTAAGTTCTTAAAGGATTAAGTCCATTTCCTGGGAAACAAATCTTAGAATGTTGTCATGCCATCACCTCTTTTAAGCTGTACGCCATTTGCTCATGATTACCCAGTGACACAGATGAAACTTTGGAGATTCATAAGATATATTACAAATCTCAAGACGTTCACATCAGCCATTTTAGAGCTGGCCTCACCTTTTCACCCCCCCACAGATAAAACTCCCCATCTTTTTGAACTGTAGAATTCCAGCAGGTATTTGATGCAATAAAGGAGGGTTCACTACTATTATACCCACTCTTTGTCATGCTGATGAAGATAAGCCTATTCTTGTGTCATGTGATGCCTCTGTACTGCAGTTGGGGCTGTACTTCTGCAGGAACATGATGGGCTTGAACACCCTTTAGCTCATAACTTGAGATAGTTCAGCGCCACATAGTGAGCCTGGGCATTTAAAATAAAGAGTTGGCGGCAGTTTCTTATTCCATGATGCAACAACGGTACTGTTACAGGGGGCTAAGAACATATTGGTTGTGCGCAAAGATCACAAGTCACTCGCTTATTATCTCAATCTTCATAAGATGGTTCATGGGCACCAGGACCTATCATGTCCTTCTGAGCTTTGATTTTGATTATGAGTTTGTCAAAGGGGCCTCTCATATTCAACATGGTATCTTGAGCCGCGCACCCCTAATGAGGCCCACTGTAAATACAGATTCAGAACTAGTTACAGTGATTACCCCTGAACAATTCGTTGTTCTGCCACTATTAGCCATTGCTGTGATTACGTCTCCCACCTTTACCCTAAACCCAAACCTAAAAATAAAAATAAAATCAAATTTAAGGCCAAATCCCAAAGGACCACATCCCCCAGTACCCCTGATACTTTTTTGGAGCAGGTAGCCTCTGTCAACAAGGGTCCTTCACTAGATGTTATTATCACTAATACTCTATCTGAGTCAGTGAATGAAGTTACATGTCTGACCTAGTCCAAATATCTTTTGTCAAAATAAGGTTCTCTCCTGGATGCTGTTTTGGCATCCTAGTTAACTGATCCTGAATAACGTAACCTTCTGGCAAAGTTTAATGCTAATAAATCCTCTTCTAGATGGTATTCCCAAAAAAGTATAGGGTGGAATATTTTTGTGACAAGGTATAGGTCCTTTCTGAGATGTGTTCCCATGTCATAATGGAACATCATGACCCACTAACCATGGGACATCTTGGCGCAAAAAAATGTATCAATCTAATCAAGCGAGGGTATAATTGGAATGGACTGACAAAGGAGGTTCTCTCATGGATTGAGAAATGATTGATCTGCGCAAGGTCGAAGTCAAATAGGATAAGGTGGACTGGCCTCCTCCACCCTCTTCAACAAGAAGCGGGACCATGTATGTCACTGTCTGTGGACTTTATTGTAAACTTACCCAACTCCCATGGGTATGGCATGAAATGGAGGTGGTAGATTGCTTTACAAAATAAATATCTTTATCCCTTGTATGATGATCACTACAGCTGAGGACATGGAACAGTTGTTTGTAGCATCTTTTTGCTCTGTTTAGGGTTCCTCAAGAAGTAATCAGTGATAGCGGACCTCAGTTTATCTCGAAATTCTGGGAGGTTTTGTGTGCAATATTATTTTTAAGCCATGCAATTCCTCAGCTTATCACCTCCAATAAGATGGTCAATGGAGCACACTAACCAGTCCTTGGAGCATTATTTTTAATGCTAAGTTACTGCTTCTCAGGATACATTAGCAGCAGACCTTTATATGACCCAATTTGCATAAAACAACTCCCTCCATAAATCAATGGGGGCGTCACCTATGTATGCTAAGTTGGAATACAACCCTGCATTTAATGGTGGGCCATAAACGCGTAGTAAAATCCCTGCTGCAGATCTCTTTTTTACCCACATCTGGAAGGTGCATTAACAGGTTTGGAGCCAGCTTATTAAATCCGCAATGATGGAAAGCAATTGCGGACAAGAAACAATTGGAGGCCCCTATCTATCAAGAAGGTAATTTTTTATTTTAGATGCCAAAAACTTGCACCTCAAGGTGCTAGGTTGTAAGTTAGCTTGTAAGCGTGCAGACACCTTCCCCATTTCCAAGGTGTTAAACAATAGATCCTTCCAGTGGAACTTCCCCCACATAGGAAGATTCACAAATCTTTTCACGCCTCCTCCATATCACCATTTAAAGGCCAGAAGCCTGTGGAGGTGGAGCCCATCATGGCTGTGGATGCACCAGAGTTTGAGGTAGAGCATATCTTAAGCTCATGAAGATTCAAGCGTGTTCCAGTATCTTGTATCTTGGAAGAGATTTCCATCTTATAAAGATATTTGGGTTCCTACAAAGATTGTAAGAACTGTCAAAAGTTAATTTCTTAAGTTTCATAAGTCCAACTCCAAGGAACCTTCACCTTAACCTTAAGAAGGCTACAATTGCAGCCATCAACTTCCCAATCCCAAAAAGGAATTATGCTTTGTCTAGCGCCCCTGAAGAGGGGGTGTACCATATCCTTCTTAGGAAAGAGTAACATAAGGGTCTTAGCTCCAGCTATTAAGCTGGATAGGGTTATGCACCTCTTTAGAACCAAAAAAGTTCAAACTCTAGGGCCATGCCTCTCACCTAAATCTCTGACTTAGGGCATATCCTGGATGAGAGATGGGTGGCTGCTTCCCCTCCCTGTTTGCCACATGCCTTTCCCACACTTACCCCCCATATAAGCCCACCCTAGTGTCAAAATCTTTAAGTTTGATTTGAATAAAATTAAGCGACTTTGTGCAAATCTTTTAGGAACTTAAAGAGGCTCTCTACCACGGTCTCCATTACCTGCCTCCAACAGGTGGTGCACCCATAAGTCAAACTAGGTATTAAAAACTTACTTAACAAGTCATTCTTAGGCAAGAAGTCAAAAAAGATGGAAAACGCTAGGATCAAATTTGACACTCTATTCCATAATTGAAAAAGAGAATTTAGACATGTATACTTCTGAAAATCAACTTAAAAAGGCTTGGTAATGTTAACTGATGCTATTGTAAGAAAACTGGTATTCAAAGACTAATAATTAGAGATTTAAAATCTGAGTTCACTCCCTATTATAATGGCAAACTTAGCAGCTCTCCATGTTCTAATTTAAACACACACCCTGATAAATATATTATGTTGGGTTATTGTTTTTCTTTAGCTCTTTCTTAATTATTACTATAATACTATTCTAAATAAGGCTTTTTATAATTATATGTAAAACGACAAAATGGGCAACAATTTCCTGGGTGGGTCCTCTTTAACACCACGTCCAACGTCCCACCCAAAGTCCTTTGAAAACAGTGGTGCCTTGTGGACTATGGCTGCCCTGTGGGTCTTGGCATACCTACAAAAAAAGCCAGGTCAAGCCTTGACACGCTGGGTTCTATAACATCATTAACAACCTAAAAATAAAGGTGCAGTTGTTGGTTTAAAATCTTTTGATGAGAACACCTCAGCCACCTATCTAAGTTTATTTACCCTTATAATAGTGCTTCTTATCTGTTGCCTGCGGAATACTCGTGTTACAATCATACAGAAGGTTCTGTTAGCCTATGCAGCACAACCCACAATTCCTTTATCGCCTTCACTTCACTATAAGCATCCAGAGTTTGAGGTTCCCCTTAGTTTTCTCACGTTAGGCCACGGGCAAGTATGGAACTTTGTCAACAGGGGAGAAACAAGAAAAAGGGTGGTGAAATTTTCTAAGGAAGGGAAGAACACCGTGCTCTTAACTATAAAATTAATTTTCTCTTCAAGGGCAGAAAGTCTAATAGAGTACAATAATATGCAGTTAAACTCTCACAGCACTGTCTTAGGTTATCCCACTGAGACCTACTCTACCTCCCCTCAGGGGCCTGAAGGACTCATAATGGTTCATTTGGATCAGTCTTACCCTGAATTATCTCCCTCATTACGTGATATTTCAGATTACCCCTTGGTGATGGTTGCAATTCTCATAAACCCTTCAGCCCCAGCTCTTAACCCCAAACATCTCACTTGTCAATCAGGTGGAGGAGAAACGTCATGTGGATCATGTTTATGAGGATCTTTCAAAGGTGCGGCCCTTATCTGACCCTGATGACCCTGAGTCTGCACCTTTGTATTATGCCCAGGCTGCTTCCATGTTCACTCAATTTATCAACAGGTTAACAAAGGTGCGCAAACTAACCCCTAGGTTAAGACGTCTGGGTCAACCCTTTGTTCCCTTAATGAGTCAAATAACTTTGATTGTGCTTACTTTTTATTTCCCAATCATATTTCAGTAGGGCAACGCAAGGTAACGCTAACTTTTTTGATAGACACTAAAGCCACATGGAACTCCAATAATAGTAAAATGGTACAAGATTTGATTTTTCAGGTAGCCCAGGTTTCACAGTTTATGAAAGAATCTCAGATACTTATGCCCACACTTCCTCTGTGTGAACCACTGCGCTTTGTAGCTCATAAATATGAATATGTAGTCCATTTTTAGGGAAATTCCAAAATTTCTTTATACTATGATTTTGGTGGTAGGATGGTGGTGCCGCCAGTCAGTGAGTATTAACTTGGAGGGAAACATGTGGCTTTTTCCTTCAATACTCACACAAGTGAATTTCCCTTCTTTCTATTTTGGCTACAGGTGTCAGAAAATTACAATTCCGATTAGTTGAGATGATTATATAAATGGTGAATAAGTCAAGTAGTATACAAAAACCCTGGATAATTTCAGTGGAATCCATCTAATTGAAGTAATCCTTCTCCGCCTCAACTCTTGTTGAAATTCTTATTGCTAGCACTCTGAAACCCCAAAATCTTTAGCAAAATAGCTCAACTGAGTTGGATCTTCACCCAAGCACCCACTTTAATTTGGTGCAGGTTCCTAAGAAAAAAACACCCCTAATTATAGACCTGAAGGGGAGTCCAGGAAAATGAAATATTTTCCTCACCAATCACCAACTAAGAGCTATTGAAATCGGCTAAAATACCAACCCTTTGACAGATGGCTTATTAGCGCAAATATTAAAATGATGCCACATGGTAATACCATTCCAGGAGTCAAACTCCCATCTAAAAATCTAAGCCTTATCCAGGTGATACGCCTCTCCATAGAAATGATAGGCTAAATCGTCATTAATTCAAATTGAAAGCCCCCTCGCCTATTCTAAATTATGCCGTCCTTCTCAATTATAGCCTTGACTCACCTTGAATTCAAGGAATCAACATCAAAATAGGGCTCTTTTTACTCCTACGTCCCATTTAATTAAAAAATTTTATAAACCACCCTCTTATTAGTATTACTGTTTTCTAATTTATTATATATAAATTGATATTTTAATATCCACTCAAATTCTATAATAGCAGGTGGGAGTTTTGCCATTCCTGCCACTGCCAAATTGTTAGAGCTCTGTGCACCAAGCACCGGTGATCATAAACCAATCAGGATACAAAAACGGGCAACGCACTAGCAGTAACTGTGGAGTACTCATCTTCTGATATTGTGCCTATGATGCCTACTTTGCCTCTTAGTCTTGCTCCATTCAAGTCAGTGCTTGACGTGAAAGGGACCAAAAAGGTTCCCAATTTAGAATTTGATCTAAGTTTTTAGTTAACAGTGGAACTGATCAAAATCAGTTGTTCCCTATATCCCTACATGGCTGCAGAAGACCAGGCGTTAAAGATTTGGATTGATGACATGGTGACTGTCACAGATGAGACCGCTATTGGTTCAGAAGATCACTTATCTCTCAGTAAAATGACTGGAAATAACTCTTAAGCATGTAAATGTTCAGGCAATGAACCCACCACAGATAGGGGTCAAGGAGTTCCTTTTATAAATTTGGGAGAGCAAAGGTATTCTCAGCAGTATCAGAATGAAGTCAAGTAAAATAATTTTTGCTTTGATGAGTTAGAGGATTTGATTTATGAAGATGATTATGATACTAAAATTACTATGTAAATTGACCCCTTTATATACCTTTGGGGGGCCAAAATAATTTGCACTCCGCCAATGATGCTACAATGAACAGACCAAATAATTTTGATGAGAGCAATTAGTGATCAAAAGTTAATATTACTAAATCTGGCAATCATCTAATTTTAAGTTGCTTAAAGTTTGATTTGAGGCACATTGTAAGAGCGCCATTGCTCAAAAAAGAGTCAATATGGGTATTACTAAATTCAGTAACAGGCCAATATCAGCATAAAATACAATGGCTCAACACCCAGAAGCGGGGACTAGTGAAATGGCCCCTGAACATCCAGGTTCAGGGAAAATCACCGCAAGACGGATCTCATGGACACAAGAATTAGCCCAAATGGATGAAACTTCTAAAGAAGAAGTCAGAAGACGTCTGACTAGGGGATCTTATAATCCCCATAATGAAACTCATATTCCTAATGATTTATAATAATTCATTCATTTTTATATCTTGATTTTCCTTGACGTATAAAATATTTCACTTTTTGTTTTAATAAAAAACCTTTCCCCAGAACTTCAAGTTTATCATTTTCTGGAGATAATAGTTGGTTAATTATTTTAAATGCCAGTAACCATTATGAAATTAACAAGATATACAGAATTCAGTAACCAGTCTAAGATCTGCTCTGTTTGGAAGAATACACTCTTTAACGCGGATATCTAATACCATGCTGTCAATGGAGAGGTTGGATTGGCTTGTTGAGTCTGAAGGGCCAACATACTATAAATACGTCTAAGATTTTTACAAAAGTTTTGCCATGGGCGCAAAATGTTTTCCAAAGTGATCAATGCTACAAGAGGTAGCATTAGAGGAGAATTTGCTCTTTAAGGATGATTGTGATCTTAGCAAAGGTTGTCTGATGCTTAATCTGAACGAAGTAGACCCCCTGAACAGCAGGTCAGCCTACACAGTAGGTGAGCTGAGGTCAGCAAGCTGAGTATGGTGCTCACTACATAAATTATCACTAGCCCTAATGATAATCATGAGAGTTCTCACAAACAGTTTAATGATGAATCAGATATGGAAGTATATCATGGAAAGGATTCCTATGAGCTTCTGGTGATGGAGGAGGATATAATCCGTTCAAGACTTTAACCCTGGAATTAGAAGTACATGTTCTATGAAACAATCTTGAGCGTGTCAAGGATACTGCCAGAAAAACAAATTACCTCAATACCTATTGTGAGAGGATTAGCACCTAATTTCAAATTAGGATCTATGCTTAACCTTCTCTATGAGTGACTTTTATTTTTCAAAGAAGAGAATGATAAAATTATCACCACTTTAAATAAATTGAAGAGCACTTGGAACAGCTTGTTATATGCTGTTTAACAAGGATAAGAGTATAGAAGATTTGAAGGAACAAATGCCTACTGTACCAGAGATTACCTCAACTCAACCTATAGCTCAATTAAAAGACACCTGTTGGGATTTTTGACCATATTCCCAGACTGCTAGATTACCTGGTGTCGCTAGGTGAAAATTCCCTAAGGTGAAATGAATCAGAAATTGGTTGGCCCGAGTTTCCAAAGGGACTACATTTGGGGGATTTTTGGATATTCACCTGGTTGTATCCATTGGGGATCAACCCGGATGAATACCTAAGATCTCATCAGGTGGAGTGGCTGACGAAATAGGGGCATCTGATAGTGATTAACTATCAGGTGTACCAAATTGGGTTTGGTTGGGTTTCATCACCAACTGATTGGGAATGAATAGTGAGTTGTGAGGCAAGTGATGCCACCGGCAACTAGCAATTTTCAGTTGATGAAGTGATCTACCTTATGGGTAATAAGTCCCATTACCTAAGCAGGTCGCTAGCCAATTATGGTTGGTTCGCTTGGATTGAGAGGAAAACGTAGGGGACACATTTTCTGACTCCTTCCATTTGAGGTCTCAAGGATGTCCAATGACGGAATCCTAGCCAGAATGGGGAATACCATTGCTGCCAAGATTATGAAGGGTGATTCAATGGCAACAGCTGCCGTTTCATTGATATGGTGTCAACTGAGGGTTAGACAGACAAATCTCCTACTATATAATTCCCTAGGATTCACTATAATGAAAAAAGTTTTACCAGTGAAAAAAGTTATACTATCAGCTTCCATTGTGACGTTCCATCTCAAGGATATTATTGCAGAAGGCAATAATTGGAAAACTCTCAGAGAGAAGAGTAGAGATCCGAGCGGGGATCTAGAGCTGAAGGGAACTACAATTAGGGATAGCTGCCAAGTGTGTGTTGGGCTGAAAGAGAATATCACCAGGGCATCTGGATGAAGATTGGGTGGACATTAATATAGGGAATGAATCCCTACGAGTACAACTTATAGAGTATTTAATCAGAAATACTGGCCAAAGCGTTGGGCCCAATAATAGTTTAAACTCAACTATTGATAATAGTCTCCATAATATTATCAGATAATACATTCTATACAACGTGAAGTGCATGAGGAAATCAGACCTGTGCAGTAAAAAGGTTACTGGGTTGGCGACCAATAATCAACAAGTAGTAAATTTTTACAAGTTGGTGCTCACTACAGGGGTAGTTGAGTAAAGAATCTATTATAATGTCATATAAAGAAGAAATGTGCAAGTTGTGGACCAAGATCGCCACTGTGAATTAGAATGCCTTAAACTCAGCGGACCATCGGGAGTTTGTGGCCTTGGAAGAGCGAGGGCCAAGGTGGAGGAAGGAGTAGAAAATGTAGCCAACTTTGGGAGCAAGTTACTCGGCAAAGTAAACTTGTTAAAGAAGAAAGAAGGAGACCTCGTTCAAGAGATCCTATTCCTGAAAATGGAGTGAGAAGTGGATCGCATTCATTTAAGAAAGTTTGGTGCAGATATCAAGAAATTGATAAAAGAAGTAGATGACTTGAAAGCCCACAGATGTTCATGTGAGCCTGATATGGCCAGCTATGCTGAAGAGAGAATTCCTCACATGATACTTGGGAAGTCAAATACCCCAAGAAATATGCCACTTGCCTTTAATGCCATTTCAGAGATTATAAAGTCACTCCACAGGTTATCCAATTAGCCAAACTGTAAGAATCAGCTAAAAATGACTCAGAGGAATTTAAAGTAACACTGAAATTGCCAACATTTCATTGGGATAACGCCCCAGCGTTTTTCTGACTGTTTGACATGATTATAAATGGATATGGGGATCATCAAAAGGCGTTGATGGTCATTAACTGCTTGGACACTGACTGCCAGAACCTAGTGTTACCCCACTTGGAGGGGGACAGCTGGTCGTATGCTGAGGCAAAGGCGGCCATAATGAAGGAGTTTGGGAGTTTAACCCGCATGTCAAAACGCAAGCAAGAATTTATGGTAATTCAATTCCATAAAAATGAGTCTCTTTCTAGCTTCGCGGATCAGTTTTATCAGGAGTCGCAGATCCTGGCTGGAGCAAAAGTGTTAGATGACTTTGATGCTAAAATTGCTTTGAAAGCGGCCCTTTGGCCCTATTGCAATTTGCATCAATGATGCCTTATGTATTCTTGATAGAGATAGCTACCTCACAAATGGTAGATAACCTGAAGATTTTGGGAGCGACATTTGATGCCCCAAATAGAAGCTTAAAGTCTAGTCCAGTCCAAAATCTGAATCCCATGAAGGGGAACGAAGGAGCAAAAGAGGCTACCAACTGAACTGTGCCAGGAAATAAGCCCAAAGAATTCAGACGGTTAAGAAAGAAATAGAAGGTCTGCTTTCAGTGTGGCGGGAAAGGACATTTTGCCGCACACTGCAAAAAGCTGAAGGATCAGATTAACGTGGTCCAGGCCAAGGAGACAGCAGCCACCAAAGATTCGGGAAAAGGGTACACTGCCTAGACAAGGAACAGTCTAGAGCGGCGGAGAAACCTGTTCCTCCTGATATCATGAATCAAGAAATATACATTAGCAATCTATTTGTAGACGATGAGCAGGATCAGCTATACCAACTGGTCAACATGGATATAAATGCCGTGACCAGGGCTGGGGCGAAGAAGATCAACCCAAGATAATTCAGGAAGTTTCCCAGCCATACGCCTGACAACTTGCAGAGAAGATTTGGACCACCAAGAATCCTGTTGAGTTATCTGATGTTTGTTTATATGAGGCCAATCTTTCAATACTCCTTGGCGCGATAAAGGAATTGTTTCCTGAATTATCAGCGCAGATTATTCAAACCTAGATTCAGCTAATAACGCCGCCATTCACTCAGTAAATACTATATTACAATACTCCAAATGTACATATATAGATATTCAAGTAAATTGAGTAAGGGTGAGGGCAAAGTTGACAGCGGAGCGCCTATCAATATTGTGTCAATCAAGCTGGTGAAAAGGATGAAGATCTCTCCAGACTTGAAACACAAGAGAGATTATGGAACAGCTGGGCCAAACACCACCATTTCCTGTGGAGCGTATAGTGCGCTGCCACTATGATTTGGGTCATTGGTGGTATCCACACCAGCAATAGTTTTGGCCAACCAAAACTATGATATTCTGATTGGATTGGAGTTTCTGCGGAAGTATGGAGTTAAATGTAACTTTGAGGATAATACGTTGACCATCCTGGGTCAGACATTACCATTGGTATACCAGAAGGATGGTGAAGTTCCATTGAATCGGAGAAACAACTTCATTAATCTGATATACAATGACAGCATTGTACCAGTTTGATACAAAACAAGTTGGTAGGAAGCATTGAGAGATGCCAGAGGAAATTCTAGAAAGCTTGGGAATTCTATTAAAATCAAGAAGGAAAGGACCATACTGGCCGGATCTCAGATAATAGTTGACACAGGGTTGACTTTGGAGATTTATGAGCTGTTTATGGAGAAGTTGGAAGCCCATGGAAGAAGTCCATAGTGAATCCATGGGTGGTTCCCGGGATAATAATGCTGGTCCATGGAGAAATATGAGTTCTCCTGGCGAATTTGAGCGAAAAACTGACAAAGATCAAGAGGGTTCAGATCATCGCTTTTATTCATTTGATCCTGACAGCAGTTTTGAGACAAATCCACGATTTTAGGTCTCTCAAAGAAATGGGATTACCAGCCAGGGTGGCCAAAAGCATCAACCTATTGGTTGATTGGGATCAGCTCGCTGATCTGCTGGAAGGGCATAAAGGAGGAGGTGCTCAAATTATTTGAGAAATATATGGAAGTGTTCACTCAGGATGACCATAATTTGGGATGCAGACTAGATTTAATTCACAAGATCAACACTGGGGAAAATCTACTGATATGGATGAGACCAAGCCAAAGAATAAAAGCCACCGAAGTGGTAGTGGAGGATGAGATCAGCAAACTAGTGAAGCTTGGGCTTTTAGTTCCATCGTCAAGTCCCTGGGAAAGTCTGATTCTGATTGTGAAGAAGAAAGATGGATCAAATCAGGTGGTGATTGACTACCAGAGGCTGAAAAAAATTATGAAGAAGGATTCATATCCCCTACCAAGGATTGACGATGCACTGGATTGCTTAGGAGAAGTGAAGTATTTCTCCATGATGGATCTAATCTTGGGATACTGGCAGATCGACTTTCCAGAAGAAGACCAAGAAAAATTTATAATTACGACCGCGCAGGGGTTATACCAGCTGATGAGGATGCCCCAGGGTCTTTGCAGTGCGCCCAAGACGTTCCAGAGGGCCATGGACGCGATATTAAGCAACCTGAAGCTTTAATGCATCCTGGTATATCTGGATGATATTAATGTGTTCAGTAGAACGTTCAATGATCACCTGTACCACCTGGAGGAAGTTTTTGAGAGACTGTCCGCGGCTAACCCAAAGATCAAGCCAAGGGAGTGCCACTTCTTCAAGAAAGAGTTGGCTTACCTGGGATTTGTGATCAACTCAAGTGGATTGCAGCCGCAAACCCAGAAGATAGCAGCTATAGAGCGCATGGCTGCACCAAAAAGTGTTTGAGATATCCAAGTATTTCTTGAGATGATCAGATACTATAGAAGATTTATTTGTGACTTCGCCTGAATAGCTGAGCCTTTATTTCATTTATTGAAGGATCTGAAAAAAGGATTCATATGGAATGAAGAGGCCCAGGACTCCTTCGATGAGTTATGCCAGTATTTGATAATTCACCAATTCTGAAATATCCAAATTTTGATCAGAAATTATCATTCAAACCAATGCTTTGTTGACGGCGATTGGCGCCATACTGAGAGAAGTAGATGAACTTGGGGATAAGCATCTGGTGGCATATGTGAGCTGGACACTCTCAGCTGCTGAGAGGAACTACACTGTGACTGAGCTTGAATTCCTTGCGGTCATTTATGCATGTAAGCAGTTTCAGGTGTACGTTCACGGAACGCACTTTAAGGTGGTGACAGACCACACTTTGCTGCGTTGGCTGCACAATCTAAGGGAACTGGAAGGACGACTGGCCCGATGGGTACTTAAGCTTCAGGCTTACAATTATGAGATAGTCCACTGAGTGGGGGCTTCTTACCAGAACGTGGATGGCTTATTGCAGTTGTCAATGGTCCAGTTGATATACCCGCAGGTGGATGAGCTATTCCAGAGAATGGTCAAAGGAAGATTCAAGGACAAGCCTCAAGAAATCTAAGGTGCACTTCAGGAAGTGATGGAAAACACCGAGACTATGGTTGGACAAGTATTCAAGATTATCAATGGGAAGCGGCTACTATTCCTGAAACAATTGGAAAGAGCAGCAATAGTACAAGCAGCTCACAAGGTTGTTGGGCACAGAGGCCTGAGAAAATCAACTGACCATATTCACCAGTACTACTACTGGGAGTCAATCAACTATGATTTTGCTGACTATCTAGCTTGTTGTGTGGAGTGCCAGTTGCATAAGCCACATAAGAATATGACTGGATACAGACTGGTCCAACCTGGATTTTCCTGGCACATGGTGTCCATCAATGTGATGGAACCGCTGGTGATGATCACATGGGGAGTCAAGTACATCATAGTTGCTATTGACCATAGATATGGGTCAAAATTAAAGCCCTAACCAGAGTTGAAGCTACAAGTACTGCGAGATTCATCCTGGATCAATTAGTATACCATCATGGATGTCCGCAAGTCCTACTGAGAAACAATGGGAACAACTTCACGCTCTCATGTGATCCTGAGGCTAAACAAAATAATGGGGATCCAAGGAGCTGTGTCAGTACCATACCAGCTGGAGACAAACGGACTGGTAGAATGGGTCAATGGGACTCTGGCCATGACGCTGAGGAAGCTTATCGCAGGGAGGACTTCCGCGTGGGGAACATACCTGAGTTTGGTGACGTTTTCCTATAACATTAATCATCACATGGCGATGGGGAAGATACCATTTGAATTACTATATGGAAGAAAGGCCGCGTTGCCACCAATATTATATTCAGTAGTGGAACCTACGTCAGGGATGAGTACTGAGCAATATTTGAACTGACTGACATGTATCTGATTGATATGCAATCACAAGCATTTGTTACAACCTTGAAGAAAACAATACAAGCAAAATTGACAGATGACAAGAACTGACTGCCAATAGAAGAATATATAGTAGGGGAAATAGTTGTCTATTGTGATATGCATGGTTTTGGATGAAGAAACAAATTAGATGTGTTGTGGTTGGGTCCATTCGAAGTAATTGCCAAGATGGTGACTGATGCTTACTCCATCAAGAATCTCTTGGATGGAAGAGTTGTAAATCAAGTCCACGCTAAGTGTCTAAAGCATTGGATTGAGGGAAAAAATTAAAGAGTTCCCAAAGTTTTGATAAAGCATTTTGTTGCCATGTCCTGATGATTAGGTCAAGTCCAAAAAAAGGACTTCTGAACCAATCTAGAAAGTTAAGTCCAAAAAAAGAACCTCTGAACCATGGAAAACTGGTAGATTTAAGTACCCAGGACCCAGTTTGGGGGAAAAGATGGACCTCTGAGCCAAAACAAGGTCAAGTCCTATAGGAAAAAAGAAGAATAGAGATAAAAAATTGATAATGACGCTGGAAAAAAAGATATTCTAAAATGCTTAGAATAAAAACTGATATATTTTAGAATATTTTTACCTTATTGATAATCCTCAGTATGAGAATGATTCCACCTATGTTGTCTCTTGGGGAGGTAGGATGGATTGCGGTAGGAAGAAACAGCCCATCAAAATCAATATCCAATTAGACGCTTGCAAGGGTGAGACCTACACAAAACCACATTGGTTGAGCAAATGCTGAGCCCTGAGAAAACGTGACTAGTGGAAGGGAAATTGAAATGTCAGAAAATGCCAATTGAGAAACCCTGGAGCGGGGAGGAAAACAGCAATAAAGAAAGAGGCAATCAAAAATAACCCCTAGTAATCCTGATACAGCACCGGAGCCAGAAGATATTTCTAGAGCGCCTGCCAATGGGCTTCATTGAGGACACTTGACATGTGAGCCAGCAGCGAAGAAGGAAAACTCGATGGGGTTGCTGAATCAATCCCCTGATTAACGCAATCAGCGGAAGATACCAATGGGAAGCTCTGGAGAAGAGGTAGTTGTGCAGAGAGCAGATTGCATCCTGCAAACAGTGACTACAGGCTTAACAGAAGCTAAAGCTGAATGACTGGTAGAAGACAGGCGAAACTGGAAGCTTTGTCAACCAACTTTAAAGAACTTGACCAGCAAAGCAAAGAGCATAATTGGCAGTATCCTGATTAGAAGGTTGTCCAGATCAGAGGGATTCAGCACTAATGATAAAGCCTCAGTGACTTGGGCCCAGAGTTCAGCGTAGGGGATCTCAAAGTGTATGCTGTTCCTTATTGAGATCTCAGAAACCAGTACAGCTGGTTTGTAAAATTGACTAAGTTGGAAGAGGAACTCAGGGAGCAAGTCTGACCCAGCCAAGAATGAATGATCCATAATAACTGGTATGATCTCTGGAGCATCAGTAAAAGGAGCTGAATCCAGGAGGGTTTTGAAGTCCAACTCTGGAATTGACTGCAAAGGAAGAGTGAGCCAAGAGTTGTTCAAAACAATGGCCAGCCTGGTTTCAGAAGGATTAGTTACAGTTTCCAGTAATTTGATGGAAGGACTATCTGCTTGTGCCAGACTAGGCGTATGAGTCCTGGAAGGACCATAGAAGAGGTTCTGTTGAACATCCTGACTTATCTGCTGGAAGAGACAGAGGTCTGGATCAGACAGACTGTTGAGGAGTTGCTGGTAGCAAGATTCAGAATTTGACATATGAGTTGGATGAGAGGGAGGATGTTGGACCTATATAAAAGTTGACATTATGCACTCTATAATCTATTAGGCTCCAATTTCAGGAATTTAATTTCAAAATTAATGAGATAAGCTTTCTGAGGGAAGAATTAAGAATGACTTACAGCTAAGAGGTTATGAGCGAGTAATGAGGGCGAATAGAAATAAGTTTCTTAATCAAGCCACAAAATGAACATTGATAGAAAATGTCTCCTGTCTAGGACGATAAGAGAATCAGGAAATCAAGGAGGCAGGACCAGGAATCCTGAATATGACAGCAGTTCATATGCCCTGACAGGGGGAAAACTGGATCCTGGGACTAATATTATCATAAGTAAATCAATCAGCCCTGCATGACAGAAGGTCGTGGGGACCATGCTCTAGAAAGTGGTAGTGAGGAGGAAGAGGAAGAACGCCATATGCCGAAGGTTGTCCCGAGCAGCATTGAGTATTAATGAGTGTACTCCGCTTGAACAAATGAAGTAATGACCAGGTGTCTGAAGCGGTGTTCTCATGCCCTGGTCCTTTTCTCGCTGGAAATCTAGGCAAGAGGGGGGATGTGTTGGGATTTTTGCCCATATTCCCAGTCTGCTAGATTACCTGGTGTCACTAGGGAAAATTCCCTCAGGCGAAGTGAATTGGAAATTGGTTGGCCTGAGTTTCAGAGAAACTACTCTTGGGGGATTTTGGGATATTCACCAGGTCATATCTGTTGAGGATCAATCCAGATGAATACCTAATATCTCATCGGGTGGAGTGGCTGACAAAATAGGGGCATCTGATAGTGATTAACTATCAGGTGTACCAATTGAGATTGGTTAGGTTTCATCACCAACTTATTGGGAATGAATAGGGAGTTGTGAGGCGAGTGATGCCACAGCTAGCAAGTCAATCGGCTGGTGAAGTGACCTGCCATAATGGGTAATAAGTCCCATCACCAAAGCAGGTCGCTAGCCAATTATGGTTGGTTTGCTTGGATTGAGAGGAAAATGTTGGGGACACATTTTGTGACTCTTTCCATTTGAGTTTTTGAGGATGTCCGATGATGAAATCCTAGCCAGGATGGGGAATACCATCGCTGCTGAGATGAGGAAGGGTGATTCAACGGCAATGGCTGCTGTTTCATCAAAGAGGTGTCAACCAAGGGTCAGACAGCTGAATCCCCTACTATATAATTCCCTAGGATTTACTATTATAAAAAAACCATCATTTAGTAAAACATTATTATCTACAGTAATATATTCAATTCAGTGTATTGTCAGACTATCAGCTTCCATTGTGACGTTCCATCTCAAGGATATTATTGCAGAATGCAATAATTGGAAGTCTCTCATAGAGAAGAATAAAGATCTGAGCAGGGATCTAGAGATGAAGGAACCACAATCAGGGATAGCTGCTGACTGTGAGTTGGGCCAAAAGAGACTGTCACCAGGGTATCTTAACAAAGATCAGTTGGACAGGAATATAGGGAATGAATCCCTACGAGTACAACTTATAGAGTATTTAATCAGAAATACTGGCCAAAGCGTTGGGCCTAATAATAGTTCAAATTCAACTATGGATCATAGTATCCATTTATTATTGAATAAGACATTCTATACAATGCAAAGAAGTGCACAAGGAAATCAAACCTATGCAGTAAAAACTAATGGGTTGATGACCAATAATCAACCAAGAGTATCTCTTTACAGCACCTATGTGGGCCGCTTAAAGTAATGTACCACAACTGTTCAAAACTTCTACTCATCCAACCATGATGCACGCTGATCCCGTTGAAGAGGACATAAACTTTAAACTGTATTTTAGACCATTTATATACCTGGTGAAGGAAGAATTGTGGGTTCACTTCATACTTATGAGAACAGAATGGATGGTTCTAGTGATTGCCAGAAGGCTCATCATGTGCAAGCGTGCATGAGCTGTGAGGCTCAGGAGATCCTTAGTGTGAGCCTATGACCTGGAATAATTTGGATTAAATTAAAAGTTATTCTCCTTTTTAGAGTTTGTTAGTATACAAGATGTCCAGGATATGAAACAAGAATTCTTCATGATGAAAAAAGGGCAAAAATGAGTAAGTTGAATTATGCCTCTTGCTACTATCTCAAGGCTTAACAATCATGGACCACAGGAACTATGGATGTGCCTACCATGAAAACCATCTTATTGAGATTATTGAAGATGCATCCTAACTTAAAGATGAATATGACCCTAGAGGGTAAAAGCGTGACATCCCTCAAGACGCTTAAGTGCTACTTGACATACAAGGGATGTACAAAGCTGAAATATAAGTCAACTCGACTAAACCTCCCCCTTGATGAGTTAATAAGGCCATTTATGTCGCCAACAGTAAATGGTGACAAACCAAACGATGAGAGTACCAAACTGCCTTAACTTTCACTTGTTGAGAGATAACCTATAACAAGTGTCATTAACCTGAAATCTTTTACCAATCTTTCCATTACTTGCCGCTGAAAATAATGACACCCCCCTAAAGTTGATACCTCAATGCTTTCAGCTGGGTGGATCTCTACACAAAGGGTGAAGGCAGCCACAAACATTACTATTTGGCCAGCATATGATACCTTATGTTAGGGGCACCTGCTTGGTGGCTGTTCCTGCTAGGTTAATAGTTAACAGTACTGATAGATCTACATCAAGGTGATATCTACTTGGCGCAAGTGAATCAGCCTACCCTGGACATCAATTCAGTTGAAAAAGTAGAGCAGCTATCTATTGCTACCTTCAAGAACTTGACACCAGATGATGAGGATACTATCAAAGCAACCATGAGCACATCTGCTCTTAGGCAGTTTGAGGAGTCTTCTACCAACGTGTTGGGATTTTTGCCCATATTCCCAGCCTGCTAGATTTCCCGGTGTCACTAGGTGAAAATTCCCTAAGGCGAAGTGAATTGGAAATTGGTTGGCCCGAGTTTTGGAGGAAGTACATTTGGGTGATTTTGGGATATTCATCTGGTGTATCTGTCAGGGATCAATCCAGATGAATACCTAAGCTCTCATCAGCCGGAGTGGCTGATTAAATAGGGCCATCTTATAGTGATTAACTATCAGGTGTACTGATTAGGATTGGTCAGGTTTCATCACCAACTGATTGAGAATTAATAGTGAGTTGCAAGGCGAGTTATGCCACCTGCAACTAGTGAGTCAATTGGTTGGTGAAGTGACCTGCCATAATGGGTAATAAGTTCCATTATCTAAGCAGGTCGCTAGCCAATTATGGTTGGTTTGCTTGGATTGAGAGGAAAACGTTGGGGACACGTTTTCTGACTCTTTTCTGTTTGAGGTCTTGAGGATGTCCAATGGCGGAATCCTAGCCAGGATGGGGAAGACCATCGCTGCTGAGATGAGGAAGGGTGATTCAATGGCAACAGCTGCCATTTCATTGAAGAGGTGTCAACCAAGGGTTAGACAGCCAAATCCCCTACTATATAACTCCCTAGGATTTACTATAATAAAAAAATCATCATTTAGTAAAACATTATTATCTATAGTAATATTGTCAATTTGGTGTATAGTTAGACTATCAGCTTCCATTGTGACGTTCCATCTCAAGGATATTATTGCAGAATGCAATAATTGGAAGACTCTCAGAGAGAAGAGTAAAGATTTGAGCAGGGATCTAGAGATGAAGGAACCACAATCAGGGATAGCTGCTGACTGTGAGTTGGGCCAAAAGAGACTGTCACCAGGGTATCTTAACAAAGATCAGGTGGACAGGAATATAGGGAATGAATCCCTACGAGTACAACTTATAGAGTATTTAATCAGAAATACTGGCCAAATCCGTTGGGCCTAATAATAGTTCAAACTCAACTATTGATAATAGTCTCCATAATATTATTAGATAATACATTCTATACAATGCAAAGAAGTGCATGAGGAAATTGAACCTGTGCAGTAAAAAGGTTAATGGGTTGACAGCCAATAATCAACCACTAAAGTATACTTTATACAAGTTGGTGCTCACTACAGGGGTAGTTGGGTAAAGAATCTAGTATAATGTCATATAAAGAAGAGATGCGCAGCTGTGGACTGAGATCGCCACTGTGAATCAGAATGCCTTAAACTCAGTTGACCATCGGGAGTTCGCAGCCTTGGAAGAGAAATTCACCAAGGTGGAGGAAGGAGTAGAAAATGTAGCTAACTTCAGGAACGAGTTACTCAGCAAAGTAAACTTTTTGAAGAAGAAAGAAGGAGACCTAGTTCAAGAGGTCCTATTCCTGAAAATGGAACGAGAAGTGGATCACGTTCATATAAGAAAGTTTGGTGCAGATATCAAGACATTGATGAAATAATGGAGGACTTGAAAGCCCATAGATGTGCGTGTGAGCCTGAATAGCCAAGCCTTTATTTCATATATTAAAGAATCTGAAAAAAGGACTGTATAATTTTTAAAAGGCCCAGGACTCCTTCAATGAGTTACGCTGGTATTTGATAAATTCGCCAATTCTGAAGTATCTGAATTTTTATTGGGAGCTTATCATTCAAACTAATGCTTCATTGATGGCGATTGGCACCATACTGAGCCAAGTAGACGAACTTGGGGACAAGCATCCGGTGGCATATGTGAGCTGGACACCCTCAGCCGCTGAGAGGAACTACACTGTGATTGAGCGTGAATGCCTTGCATTCATTTACACATGCAAGCAGTTTCAGGTTTACATCCACAGAACGCACTTTAAGGTGGCGATGGACCACTCTTTGCTGCGTTGGCTGCACAATCTAACGGAACTGGAAGGACAATTGGCCCGATGGGCACTTAAGCTTCAGGCTTACAATTATGAGATAGTCCACTGAGCAGGGGCTTCTCATCAGAATGCGGATGGCTTATCTCAGTTGCCAATGGTCCAGTTGGTATACCCGCAGGCAGATGAGCTATTCCAGAGAATGGTTGAAGGAAGAATTGGGGTATGAGTCTTGAGAAATTCAAGGTGCGCTTTAAAAATGATGGAAAACACTGATACTATGGATGAACAAGTATTTTAGATGATCAATGGGAAGTGGTTATTATTCCTGAAACCATTGGAAAGAGCAGCAATAGTACAAGCAGCTCACAAGGTTGTTGGGCACAGAGTCCTGAGAAAAACAACCGACCATTTTCACCAGTAATATTACTGGGAATCGATTAACTATGAAGTCGCGGACCATCTGGCTTGTTGCATGGAGTGCCAGCTGCATAAACCGCACAAGAATACAGCTGGATATCAACTGGTCTGACCTGGATTCGCCTGGCACACGGTGTCCATCAATGTGATGGGACCACTGGCAATGAGCACAGGGGGAGTCAAGTACATCATATTTGCTATTGACCATCTGACAAGATGGGTAAAAACAGAGGCCCTAACCAGAGTAGACGCTACCAGCACTGCAAGATTCAGACTGGATCAAGTAGTATACTGGCATGGATGTCTTCAAGACCTACTGAGTGACAATGGGACCAACAACATGTCTCATGTGATCCTGAGGCTATACGAAATAATGGGGATCTGAGGAGTTGTGTCAGTACCATACCAACTGGAGATGAACGGACTGGTAGAATGGGTCAATGGGACGCTGGCCATGACGCTGAGGAAGCTAGTCGCAGGGAGAACTTGTATGTGGGGAACATACCTGAGTTCAGTGACATTTACCTACAACATTAGTCATCATATGGCGATGGGAAAGATGCCATTTGAATTACTATATGCAAGAAAGGCCGCGTTGCCACCAATATTATAATTGGTAGTGGAACCTACGTCGGGGATGAGTACTAGGCAATACTTGAACTGACTGACATGTATCCTAATTGACATACAATTGCGAGCATTTGTTACAACCTTGAAGAAAAAGATACGAGAAAAATTGAAAGATGATAAGAACTGACCAGCATTAGAAGAATATTGAATAGGGGAAAGAGTCACCTATTGCAATGCGCATGGTTTCAGATGAAGAAACAAATTAGATGTGTTGTGGTCAAATCTGTTTGAAGTGATCACCAAGATGGTGACTGATGCTTACTCCATCAAGAGTTTCTTTGATGGAAGAGTTGTAAATCAATTCCACGCTAAGTATCTAAAGCGTTGGATTGAGGAAAAAATAAAATAGTTCCCAAAGGACCAATAAAACATTAAGTTGGTCATGTCCTGATGATTAGGTCAAGTCCAAAAAAGGACCTCTGAACCAATCTAGATGGTTAAGTCCAAAAAGAACCTCTTAACCATGGAAAACTGATAGATTTAAGTACCCAGGACCCAGTTTGGGGGAAAAGATGGACCTCTATGCTGAAACAAGGTCAAGTCCTACAGGAAAAAGAAGAATAAAGATAAAAAATGTTGGAAAAAAAGAGATTTTAAAATGCATAGAAAAAAAACTGATATGTTTTTAGAATTTTTATTTTTATTGATAATCCTCAGTATGAGGATCATTCCACCTATGTCGCCTCTTGGGGAGGGAGGATGGATTGGGTAGGAAGAAACAGCCCATCAAAATCAATATGCAATTGGATGCTTTCAAGGGTGAGACCTACACAAAACCACATTGGTTGAGCAAATGCTGAGCCCTGAGAAACCGTGACTAGTGGAAGGGAAATTGAAATGTCAGAAAATGCCAATTGAGAAACCCTGGAGCGGGGAGGAAAACAGCAATAAAGAAAGAGGCAATCAAAATTAACCCCTAGTAATCCTGATACAGCACCGGAGCCAGAAGATATTTCTTGAGCGCCTGCCAATGGGCTTCATAGAGGACACAGGACATGTGAGCCAACAGCGAAGAAGGAATACTTGATGGGGTTTGCTTAATCATGCCCCTGATTAATGCCATCAGCGGAAGATGCCAATGGGAAGCTCCAGAGAAGAGGTAGTTGTGCAGAGAGCAGATTTCATCCTGCAAATGGTGACTACAGGCTTCACGGAAGCTAAAGCTGAATGACTGGTGGAAGACAGGCGAAACTGGAAGCTTTGTCAACCAACTTTAAAGAACTTGGCCAGCAAAGCAAAGAGCATAATCGGCAGTATCCTGATCCAGAAGGTTGTCCAGATCAGAGGGATTCAGCACTAATGATAAAGCCTCAGTGACTTTGGCCTGGAGTTCAGCATAGGGGAGCTCCAAGTGTATGCTTTTCCTGATTGAGATCTCAGAAAAAAAGTAAAGTGGGTTTGTAAAATTGACCAAGTTGGAAGAGGAACTCAGGGAGAAAGTCTGACTCATCCAAGAATGAATGATCCATAGTAACTGGTATGATCTCTGGAGCATCAACAATGATGTTCGGAGCATCAGCAAAAGGAGCTGAATCCAGGAGAGTTTCAAAGTCCAACTCTGGAATTAGTTGCAAAGGAAGAGTTGGATGAGAGTTGTTCAAAATGATGGCTATCCTGGAGACAGAAGGATTAATTACCATTTCCAGTATTTTGACGGAAGGACTATCTGCTTGTGCCAGACTAGGCGTATGAGTCCTGGAAGGACCATAGAAGAGGTTCTGTTGAGCATCCTGACTCATCTGCTGGAAGAGACAGAGGTCTGGATCAGACAGACTGTTGAGAAGTTGCTGGTAGCGAGATTCAAAATTTGACATATGAGTTGGATGAGAGGGGGATGGTGGTCTTATATAGAAAGTTGACATTATGCACTCTATAATCTATTAAGCTCCAATTTCAGGGGAATTAATCTCAAATTAATGAGATAAGCTTTCCAAGGGAAAAATTAAGAATGACTTACAGCCAAGAGGTTATGAGCGAAATAACAAAGGCAAATAGAAATAAGTATTTTTAATCAAGCTATGAAATGAAAATCGACGGCAAGAGTCTCCTGTCTAGGATGAGGAGAAAATCAGGAAATCAAGGATGCCAGACCAAGAATTCTGAATATGACAGTGGGTCATATGCCCTGACAGGGGGAAAACTGAATCCTGGGACTAATAACATCATGAGTAAATCGATCAGCCTGGCACAACAGAAGGTCAGGGGGACCGCGCTCTGAGAAGGCAGTAGTGAGAAGGAAGAGGAAGAATGCTGTATGATGAAGGTTGTCCTGAGCAGCGTTGAGTATTAATGAGTGTACTCCACTTAAACCAATGAAATATTTGACCAGGTGTTTGAAGCAGTGTTCTCATGCCCTGGTCCTTTTCTCGCTGGAAATCTAGGCAAGAGGGGTGATGTGTTGTGATTTTTGCCCATATTCCCAGCCTGCTAGATTACCTGGTGTTGCTGGGGGAAAATTCCCTAAGGCGAAGTGTTCAGAAATCAGTTGGCCCAAGTTTTGGAGGAACTACATTTGCGGGATTTTGGGATATTCACCTGGTTGTATCTGTCAGGGATTGATCTGGATGAATACCTAAGATCTCATTGGGCAGGGTGGCCAATGAAATAGGTGCATCTGATAGTGATTAACTATCAGGTGTACCAAATGAGATTGGTTGGGTTTAATCACCAACTTATTGGGAATGAATAGTGAGTTGTGAGGCGAGTGATGCCACAACTAACGAGTCAATTGGCTGGTGAAGTGACCTGCCATAATGGGTAATAAGTCCCATCACCAAAGCAGGTCGCTGGCCAATTATGGTTGGTTTTCTTGGATTGAGAGGAAAATGTTGGGGACACATTTTCTGACTCTTTCCATTTGAGGTCATGAGGATGTCCAATGATGGAATCCTAGCCAGGATGGGGAAGACCATCGCTGCTGAGATGAGGAAGGGTGATTCAACGGCAATGGCTGCTGTTTCATCAAAGAGGTGTCAACCAAGGGTTAGACAGCTGGATCCCCTACTATATAATTCCCTAGGATTTACTATTATGAAAAAACCATCATTTAGTAAAACATTATTATCTACAGTAATATAGTCAATTCAGTGTATAGTTAGACTATCAGCTTCCAATGTGACGTTCCATCTCAAGGATATTATTGCAGAAGGCAATAATTGGAAGACTCTCAGAGAGAAGAGTAAAGATCTGAGCAGGGATCTAGAGATGAAGGAACCACAATCAGGGATAGCTGCTGACTGTGAGTTGGGCCAAAAGAGAATGTCACCAGGGTATCTTAATGAAGATCAGGTGGACATGAATATAGGGAATGAATCCCTACGAGTACAACTTACAGAGTATTTTATCATAAGTGCTGGCTGAAGCTTTGGGCCTAATAATGGTTCAAACTCAACTATGGATAATAGTCTCTATACTGTTAATGAATAATACATTCTATACAATGAGAAGAAGTGCATGAGGATTTGAACTTGTGCAGTAAAAAGGTTACTAGGTTGACAGCCAATAATCAACCACTAAATTTAATTTTTTACACAATGGGATGACCACTGGAAACCATCTCCTCAAGAGCATAATTAAAGTGGAAGTAATTATCCATAAGGTGCATGTATTGGCATTACCGGACACTGGAACTTCAGCTAACATTATCTCATCTAAACTCGTGAAGAAAATTACGTTAATTTCTGATATTGACTATAACATGAAGTACCACACTGCAGGACCTGACGTTACACACACTATAGGAGCTTATCATGCGTTACCCTTACACTTTTGGCGCATGATCCTGATAGCCCCAGAAGTGGTTTTAAACAACAACCACTATGATTTTTAATTAACATTTTTTTCTGGAGTTTGGGGTGAAGATTAATTTCACCACTAGAATGGTGGCATTTTGAGCTACCAACTTCCACTGGTTTTTAAGAGTGAGGAAGTTAAACCGCGGAAAAACATACATGCTTGGTTGAAATAGATTAATTTATCTATCCCATTAATTACACCTTGACTGGGAAAGGTGTAAAGAAGCTACCACCTATTGTTAGCACATAGGAAGGACTCCCACTGATCACTAGCAAACCTATATAGATTTGACTAGGGGATCAACGCAGGATGACCCTGTCTATTATTGTGAAGATTCCGCCTGACACTATAAAAAAATTATACAGCTGCAATAGAATTTGCAAACAAGAGCCCAGAGTACACCTGGATTCTGACACACCCTTCTCTGGAGAATTAAACACCATGTCGGGAAAAATCACTACTCAATCAATCAGATATAAGAAAGGACACGTTGTATTTTGGCCTGAATGACAAATTTTAAGACATTGAATCTGTCTGTGCAGTAGAGGATTTTGGTGAGCTAGGGGTTGGGGATGAGATCCCTAAGCAGCAGAAGGAGCTTGAACTTTTGGGAGAGTTTAGTGACATCTTCAATACAGCTCTAATGATTAAGGCCTGTGCAAGGGCGAGGTCTACAAGACATATACTGGTTCCGCTATACCCTTTAAGTCCAAACCCTACCACCACTTGAAAGCAGAAGACGCAGTTATCATGCAAGAGCTCAAACAACTGGCTGAAGCAGGGCTGATTAGACCATCAAAGACCCATGAACATCTCCTTTATTGCTGGTGCACAAAAATGTTGTAGCCAATAGAGTATTCATGGACTACCACCGCCTAAACAAGATAACTAAATAGGACTTGCAACCACTACAACACGTTGATGACACAAAAAAACACCTGGGTGGCTTGAAGTATTTTTTGGTAATAAATCTGTCAAGCGGTTACTGGCATATGGAGCTCTCACCCAATGATAAGGAGAAATGCGTCCTAATCAGTAGTCAGGGGCTATTTGAGCCCACCAAGATGACACAGGGGATGTGCAACGCCCATGCTACCTTCCAGCATGCGATGAATCACATTTTCAACAATCTCAAGCTATTGGGTGTTGATATACCTCAACAACTTCACTGATTCAGCTAGACATTTCAAGAGCATCTGCAGCACCTCTGGGAGGTCTTTACACGGCTGCTCTTGTTTAATCTTAAATTGTCACAAAGCAAATGTACATTCCTCAAAAGACAGCTAGAGTTCCTGGCACATAAGATAGTCATAGAATGATCAAGCCTTAAGACGGGAAGGTGAACGCCATTGTGGCAATGGAGCCACCAAGGAGCATGATGGGATATTTAAGTGTTTCTGGGAATGATAGGATTTCACAGACAGTTCATCCCCCATTTCACAGACTTGGAAGCGCCCCTCACATACCTGCTTACTAAGGAGACAAGGTTTGAGAGTGTCCTAGAGCAAGCGCAGGCCTTTGCAGAGTTAAATGCATGATTGGGTAGATGCACCAATCTTGGCCTATTTGGACTTTAACAAGACATTTTACCTATATACTTAGGCCAGTGACGTAGGACTTGGCGCGATCTTGGCACAGTTGGATGATGATGAAGTGAATCATCTTATCAAGTACTACTCAAAAGTGTTAAACAAATCAGAGAAGAACTATATATGGTCACCAAACACAAGTGCTTGGTGGTGATCTGAGTATTCAAACATTTTAGTTTTATTTTTATGGGGTATTTTAAGTAGTCACAGATCATGCTTCGCTCCACTGGTTGAGAAATATGAAGGATCCCAATAGACGTCTTGCCCGTTGATCTGTATCCCTCCAAAGTTATGATTTTAAAATCATACATTAAGCAGGAGATAAACACCTTAACACATATGGCTTGTCAAGATTACCAACGTTTTACTTGTAAACACCTGATAGTGATCATCTCTATAGCCTAATTAGGCTACCAGAAGAAGCCTGGCAGGATGAGACAAAGGAAGTCAAGAGCTTCCTTATAAGATGTTCCAAATACACCTGGCATGTCGATGGGAATCTACAAAATAAAATTTAAAAACAAAGATACCCATATATCTAGCCTAGCAATCAGATAAAGTTAGTAATGGAGGCTTCTAAGCACGTGGGCCATAGAAAATTCCAAAATGCTAACATACCCTAAAAAATATTCTATTTGGAGTGCATGTCAGACGAAGTGTACCAAGCCTTGGAGTTGTGCATACATTATGCAAGTTTTTCTGCCTACTGGAGAAGCGATTCAAGTTTACGCCATTCCCCCCACAGTGTCATACAGTAATGTCCCAATTGACGTGGTGAGACCTTTGCCAACTGCATCCAGTGGATCCAAACTTATCCTAGTAGCTATTGAACACTTCAAAAGTGGGAAAGGCCACCTCAGTCAAGATGTACACCACAAACTCCGCCGCTCACTTCATGTAAAATCAAGTTATCACAAGGCATGGTTGCCCTCAAGTTTTACTGTTGGACAACGGGAAAAATTATATCTCTGGCGTGGTGAAAAATATGATGGATCTAGTAGGAGTGAAGCAGAAGTTCATTACCCCCTACACTCCATCCTCAAATTGAAGCGTTGAGCAGGTAAATGGAACCTTAGGAGAGATTTTGAAGAAAATGCCCATCAACTACAAGTCAAAATTGTATCAGTTGCTTCCCTCAGTGTTTTTGGCTTACCAATTAAGACACCACTTTGTGATTATGATGATTCCTCTTAAAGCCCTTTATGGGAAAGAGGCAGCTCTTCCAACCCTCCTGGAAATGATCATCTCAGAAGATTAAAAGAACCTGTCACTTGGAAGCTACCAGCAGGAGTAAGCTGATTAACTTAAAGTAATTCATGTAAAAACTTTAAACAACCTTGAGGCAATCATCCCAAAAAGCCAACAAGAGAGCCAAAGATGGACTAGGCTACCGGAGTTCAGCCTAGAAGACAAGGTTTTGTGCTTATTACCTTCAGGGAACTCAACCAGAGAAATTACAGGCCATTTGGGCGGGGCTTTCCACTGTCTTAACAAAGAGAGGATCAGAATACTTTATCTAGAATGATGATACTAATGTGGCTGATAGGATACATTCCTGGAATATCAGAGATTCCTCAGCTCTTGTCTTGAGAGGGGAAGTGTCACAGATGAGGCCGCAACTGGTTTAGAAGATTATTCCTTGCACAATGGAATGACTAAAAATAACCTCCAAGCTGGTGTAGATACAGGTGACCAACCCACCATGTATGGGGATAAATAAGCCCCTTTTATAGATTTTGGCAAGCAAAGGAATTTTCAGCAGTATCAGGATGACATCATGTGAACTATTTTTTGCCCTGATGAGTCAGAGGATTTAATTTATGAATATGACGATGACACTGAAAAGTACTATGAAAATTGACGCCCTTATATACTTTGGGAAAGAAAATTACCTTGTATTCCATAAAATTTAAGGTGAACAGATAAGCTTATGCTAATGAGAGAATCTGAGGATCAAAGCTGAATATTGGTAAATATGGCAAGTATCCGTTTTGTAAGTTGCTCAAATATCCAATGCAGGGTGTGTCAATTATTGGCATAAAGGCATGATTCAACCGAGTTGGTTTGCGTAGGGTATTAGCCACTGAGCAACTAAACTAGATGGTATGAAGATTGCTGACTTCAATAAAACTGACAAACTATATATGGAGCAATCGCTCCTTATTTGACCTTTATTAACCTTATGCTAATCACAGACTTATCTGCAACCCCCTAATCACTGGGAAAAAGACCTCCTCTTTAATCCTCTGAGTGACTCTTTATATCTCAGTTCCCCAATCTGGATGCATCCTCAGCTTGGTAGTCTTCTATTTGTTTTCCCTTTTCTAAAAGTTCTCATTTATATCAAAATCTCAGCGCAATTCCCTTTGATTTGCTAAATGGTCAACATTTCAATTGATTATTATCCATATACCTTATCTGTCAATCTTGATACTCATCTCAATTCCCACTCCAATCTTTCAGCATGTGTAGCATATTGTCCAGTCATATCAACTTCCAACATTATCCCCCCTTTGACTGGACAATAGGCTCTTACTGTTTATATGCTTGAAGAAACTTTGCTGAACTTGGTTGATAATTTGACCCCCACAGGTTCCTTAATAGTTTAAACATCCATGCCAGTCTTATCAATTATTTCAAATGGCCCAGCTCATATGTTGGAGAGCTTGTTTTTCCGCCCAAATCCGTGCTGGTTGTGGAATAAGACATGGTCTCCTACAGCGAACAGCAGAAGTCTGCTCCATCTCTTCTGATAAGCTTCCTTATTGCAAATCTTCTTGGCCAAACTAACAGAGTAGCCTCCGTTTGTATCTTGATCAATGTATCTGTAAGAGTCTTCAAATATTGCTGAGGGTCCACACCACCAGTGTCCTCTACACACAAGTAAAGCAAGGCAGGCAGAGCCAGATGTCAACTATACAGCAGTTGGAAAGGGTCTTACCAGTGGATTGAATGATAGCTGATATTATATGTGAAAACAGCTGTAGGTAGAAGGGCACTCCATTCTGAGGGTTGATCCTTTACCAATTTATGGAGTATGTTCACTAGGGTTCTGTTGACCCACTCCACCATTCCATTTGATTCCGGATAATAGGGGGTGGTCAAAACCCCATGGATTGCCATCAACTCATTCAACTTTGGCAGGATGTGTGAAATGAAATTGGTTCTGTTGTCTGTTAAAACGAACTTTGAGCAGCCGTGTCACTGTATAACACACTCCATAATAAACTTGGCATTGGTGACCGCTCCTAAGTTGTTAATGGCCCTGGCCTCCACCCATCAAGTCAAATGATTAATGGCGACAATTATATACTTGGATCAATTGGCGCTAGTTGGCAGAGGTCCCACTACATCAATGGAAACGGTGTGCCAGGCAAACTGAAAATTAACAAGCTGGTATGTGGTCTTATTGTGGAATGGCTTTTCCACTTGACACTGATGGCAACAACTAACTGTTTCCAATATGTCATGATGCATGCTTTCCCAGTAGTAATGGGGTCACAAAAACTCCAAAGTTTTCGAAAATTCTCCATGTTTTACAACCCGGTAAGCATCCATAATAATCACAGGTTTAGCTGAAGGTTTAGGGAAACTCAACGCCAAGTCTCTTATCCACTTATATAGCTCCCCCACACGTAGAAAAATATCCTTCCTGAGCCCATCTAATACCTTGATCACCTGCGGCGTCTCATAATAAGATTTGTTCGCCACCATTTTCTTGTACATTATGTCAACTAAATCCGCCATGATAGTGACCATTGGCAGCCAGGAAAGACAATCCGAATTTTGATGTTTTGCTCCCAGATGGTGTATAATCTCAAAATTGTATGCCTGGATATTTAATGCCAAATGTGTGAGTCATCCTTATGGTTCACGCAGATTCTGCAGCCAGTTCAAGAAAGCGTGATCTGTCACTAATTGGAATCTTACCCCATGTAGATATACCTGAAACTGTTTGTAATCATAGATCACCATCAAACACTCCCGCTCAGTCACAGTGTAGTGTTGTTTGTGACAGTTCAAGCTTTGACTACAAAATGTGACAGGATGCTCCACACCGTCATCGCCCTTCTGGGATAATACTGCCTCTATAGCAGAGAGGGATGCATCTATTTGTACTATGAACTGTTTGTCAAGATTGGGATATCTGCAAAATGGGTATGCTTGCTAACAGTTTGCAACACATTGAAAGCATTCTGACATTGTTTTTTACAATTAAAAGAGCATTTTTTAACAACTCAAAAAGTGAGGCCCCAATGCAAATAAAATTGGGAATGAACTGTCAGTAGTACCCGACCATCCCTAAGAAACACTTGAATATCCCGCTTATTACCTGGTTGAGTCATCTTGCTTATTACTTCCACCTTTTCTGGCTGTGGTTTAAGCCCTTTTGAATCCACTACAAAGTTGAGGTATTCTAATTGTTTTTAAAGAAATGACACTTCCAAGGCTTAATTTTGATATTAGCGGTAGCAAGGCAATGTAACACTTGTTCCAAATGGGCAAGGTGCTCTGTAAACGTCCACAAGAACACATTGATATCATCAAGGTAAACTAAGATGCAGGACAACTTCAAGTCACCTAAAATCGCATTTGTGGCATTCTGGAACGTAGCTGGGGCGTTGCACAATCATTGTGGCATGCAAGTCAGATGTAATCCTCTTGAAGCGATGATAGCACATTTCTCCCATTCTGCTGATGGCAAATTGATTTGCCAGTACCCTGAAATCAGATCCATGGCAGAAAAATAATTCTCCCCACCCAATTGGTCCAATGCATTGCCAATCCGTGGTAGAGGGCAGAAATTCTTTTTTTGTTATACTATTGAGCTTGCGATAGACAATAACTACTCAATTCATACCATCCTTTTTATTTAAAATGAGCACAGGTGATGCCCACGGGCTATTTGATGGCTCTTGCATCCCTTGCATGATAAGTTTATCCACCTCGTCTGAGACAACCTCTTCCGCCACTTTTGATTGTCTAATAGGGTGCGATCAAATGGGAGGTTGATCCCCCATATTGATCTGATGTACCACTCCTTGAGCACACCCCAAATCATTATTGTTATATGCTAAAATATCTCAATACTTTTCAAATAACGTTATAGCCTTATCTTGCTGTTCCGCCAATAATCCAGTAAGTACTTCCTGCGGAACCACTGTCAATATGCAAACAATGAGCTTGTTGGTAGTCTGAGATCCTCCCATGAGCCAAAATCATAATACGGAGAACTTCCTCTATAGGAACTAATTGTAGTTAAGCCCCCACTTGGTGCTGCTAGATCATTATTGTCTCCTTCTGTAAATTTTCTAGCAGAACTTTCACCTCCCCATTCCCAGGAAGCAGTAGCCCTGGAGCCACATGTGGTTCAAGCCATGAGTGCTGGTGAGGCGCCATAATTTCCCCATAAAGCCCTTTAGGAACATCAATTTTGAGCTCAGTCCCTACTATGCACTGGTGTCCAGACAGTAGGCTTAAAGCGCACGCTGCCTGAAGCGGAATCCCTTTGTACTCATAAATCTAGTCAGGGAGGGCTCTGGTTCACTGCTTCATTTGTCAATATTGAACAAGAATCACTCCATTGCTGTACGCTAGATTGATTTGACTAGAGCGGAACAGATCTATTGGATTCCACAAGAGGTAAAATAAACGGGGATTGTTGTCTTAAAATACTAGGAGTTTCCTTCACCATATTTATCACAACACCAAATTTCCTCATAAATGCAGCGTGGTGATTAACATGTCATAGTTATTGTTTGTCAGAACCACCGCTGGAGTGGAAGCCTGGGATGACCCAAATTATAAAGGCAACGCGCTATATGCTCCTTCAGACACAGTGCTATGCGTCCCCATGGTCTCATATACTACTTGATGGTCTACATCCAGTTTCAACAGAAGCTTAGCCACCAACCTGGTAGAAACTATGTTCACAGGGGTTCCTGTGTCTATGATAGCATGAATCTTTGTGTTTTGAACAAAAATGTCACAATAAATGCATTACAAGAAGGACCATCCATGTTTATTACGTGCATATCCAAGGTCTTTGTGTTACTCAAAAAGGAGGAAATGCCCCTGCTGACCTGAGGATACCACTAGCGATTTTCTCAACTGGAATGGCTATGTTAACCCCTAATAAAGAGGCAACGTCCGTTGAGGGATCCACGTTGCTTGTGCTGGTTTGTTCCAGTATCTTCCACACATATGGCTTCTGCACATCCTGGCAAAATTCAGAGCTTAGGGGAGATTTTCACTCTCTGAAATGGAAGCAGGGGTATCCAACAGAAGCTTTTGGTATAACAAATCATCTAATTGTGTTCCAAATCCTACATGAAGAGATGCTTGGAAAACATTAGAGACAAGTGAATTGGACTTGGCGGAGGTAGAGCATCTCATCTCTACTCCACTAGAGCTTTTCTCTGCTCAATCTCAGTTGGCATTGCATACACTTGTGGTTTGCTAGGGCAATTTCCCGCATAATGCCTTTTTCATCTACTCTGATAGAAAGTATTATAAAAGGTTCACGTATATAGCTTGCAGCAGAAGGACTATTCAAAATTTATGGTATGGTTCCAAGGTTGTGGTTGAACTGGTGGAGTGTACATAGGCCAAAAAGGGTCCTCTGAATTGTATGATGGACAAATATGTTCCAGCAGCTGATAGCTCAATTGCTGCAGCCCATATCTTAAAGAGTTTTGTGTGGAGACAGAAGAGGTCTTTCAGGCTACATTAGGAGCACTGATCATGGTGGAGAGTCAACATAAGGTGTTCACAATTTGAATAAGTCCTGCATCTCTGTCCAAAACGTGAGACATAGCATTATGTAGTTCCCAATATGGTTTGACAGCCACCATCATCGCTATACCAACATCCTTGGTGGATAAAATGTTAGCTCCAAGTAGTACATGTGCTTCCACTGAGAAACGTTCAGCAAATTCTAACAGAGTCTCATTTTAGTGAAACTTTACAGTCAGGAAGTTGGCCTTTCATTGGCCATTTTGGCTGCACCCCTAAACAGCTGGAGAACAATCACTTTCACTTCTTTGTAGGATGCTGAGCTATTTGGAAGGTAGCAAGTAACTTGATCAGCACTTTCCACATCTAGAGCGGACAGCAACAGTTTCACTTTCCGCCAATCAGAAGCCCCTTCCACAGCAATTTTGAATTTCTAAAAGTAACTGTGTAGATTCCTGTCATGACTGAAAGGAGGTAATTTCTTGATTCAAACATCTTCGCCTTGCTCCAGACTCCTGCCATAAGTAGCAGGTGAATTGGTTTCTGAGCAACTAAGAAAATTACCCCCTTGTGAACTATCATACAGCCAGCTGGATGGACTTTAATCCATCAAAATGGACTCAGAAAAAGTAGTGTCATGTGGGGGGTCCATCGCAACTCCTGAGGGATATTCATTAGCTAAACCCATAGCATTCTTTCCCCAAATCACCACTAACTGCACCACTCCCCCCAGCTCCAGTGTGCTCCACAAAATTTTCGTTGAATAGCTGTTCCATTTTAACTAAATAGCATCTACACCGTCCATCCTAAAATTCCTGTTGCAGTGTCTCATATTGATGTTGCAATCCCGATGGAATTCCCACTCAACGTCCAGTTTCTGCTCCACTGCTTGTAGTCACAAGAGGACATCTTTGACTATGTTCTGCATTTGTTCATGCTACCAGCTAGCGTTACCCTTTGTTGATTAGCATTATTTATTTGGTTAAGGAGGCAGCTTATTTCTGTACCAATTCCTTGTTGGCCCATCATAGGGTATCAAGCCATATTTGCATGTCTACGTACTCTCTTGTCTCACTGATTGGAAGAGGAAAATCTCATCTGCGCTCAGCCTGGCTAACAACTTCCAGTTGTATAACCTAATGGATTAACTGGATATATTTGGGGAATGTCAACCAAAGGATGAGCGCATTATCTTTCATGTGCTAACTACTCCATTTGATGCGAAGTTGGGTTAATTCAGCTGATATGGAACCAACTTGATCCGCCACTTGCCATTCCATCAGTGTTATTTTTTCCCTGATCTGAGCAACTATGGCTTCAAGCACTTCCACTCATTCTGCTAGATCCATCGTAAAGTGCTTGGTATTACTTCCCAACATTGTTATGTCCTGAATACATTCTGCTGATAGGCCATGCCAATCCAACAGTTCTCCTATTACCCGGAGTAACTCTAGATTTAACTGTGGTACCAAAATGTCTAACTGATGGCAGACGTCCCCAAAACAATGGTCCATCTGTACCAACACCCCCTTGACCTCCAAAAAAAGAGCAATCAATGTGGTCAAGCAGGAGGTGAGTATCATTTTTCTTTGCTCAAGAAAACTACATTACATCCCCAATCTTTATATTGTGGTGAGCAGCACATGAAGCAGCTGATGAATAGATGGTTGCACATAAGTGACTAGATACTCCTCAATTCCGTGGGACCAAGGCGGCGAGCCAACCCCATTGTAGTTGTGTTCAGATAGGACATGTACAAGGCTAGCGGTTTTCTTGGTCTTGTTGGTTATAAAACAAACTCAAGGCATACTCCCCCACCTCATCCTCATATTTTTGATACCCGTGAAACAGCCATTCCAAAATATTCCGCAGCTGCTGAGGGGTCACATTTGTGGAGTGTCCTTGTTGGTCAGCCGTCAGCTCAGGGCAGTTTTCTAATTGCAGATTGACCATAACTTCTTCATCACCCGGTTTGGTTACAGTAAATAATACTGGTTTGTTATTAGGTGCTTCCCATGATTCTTCAGCATAACTTTCATGGAATCCAATCAAATTTTGTCATAATGAATGAGGGCTCATCATTTTTATTCTAGCTTTGAGGAACTACAGTTGACCAGTGGCCCCCTGTAGTGAGCACCACTGTCATTTCTCAGTGTAAAGGCTTGATTCTACCGAGTCAGTTTGCACAGGGTATTAGCCACAGAGAAACCAAATCAGACAATATGAATATTGCTGACTTCAATAAAACTCAATAAACTATATATAGAGCAATCGCCCCTTATTTGACCTTTATTAACCTTATACTAATTGCAGGCTTATCTGCAATCACCTAATCATGGAAAAAAGACCTCCTCTTCAATCCTCCATATGACTCTTTAAATCTCAGTTCCCCAAACTGGATGCATCCTCAGCTTGTTAGTCTTCTATCCATTTTCCCTTTTCTAGATGGTCTCATTTATATTGAAACCTCAGCATAATTCCCCTCGATTCACCAAATGGTTGACATTTCAATTGATTATTATCCATATACCTTTTCTGTCAATCTTGAGACTCATCTTGATTCCCACTCAAATCCTCCAGTATGTGTAGCGTACTGTCCAGTCATATTAACTTTCCAACAGGGTTCATAGTAAGAGTGCCATCACTCAAACTTGAGTTTAGATGATATTATCAAATTTAGTAACAACTATTATCAGCAGAAGGTACAATGGCCAACACTAGAAGCGGTGACTAGTGAAAGGACCTCTGGACATCCAGGTTCAGGGATAAGCACCGCAAAATGGAGCTCAGAACCACAATAACTAGCAAAAATGGACAAAACTACTAAAGCAGCAGACAGAAGACGTCTGACTAGGGAATCTTGAAATTCCCCATAATGAAATTCATATTCCCAATTATTCTATAATATTTCAAGCATTTTTATCTTGATTTACTTTGAAATATAAAATACTTCACTTTTTATCTTAATAAAAAACATTTCCACAGAAACCCAAGCTTATCCAATTACTTTCACTATAGTTATATAAGTGATCTAATTGCCTGTAACCAGTCTGAAATTATCATTTTATACAGAATACAATAACCAGTCTGAGATCTTCTCTGTTTGGAAGAAGACAATCTCTAACGCTGATACCTTATAGCCATGCTGTCAAGGGAGAGTTGGATGGACTTCTGTTGAGTCCCAGATGCCAACCTATTAAGAAGTTTCTAAGAGTGTTTACAAGAATTTTGACATGGTAGAAAAGAGTTTACCAAAGTGATCAATGCTACAAGGGGTAGCATAAGAGAAAATCTGCTCTACTTGATGATTGTGATATTAGCAAAGGTTGACTGGTGCCTAATCTGCGTGGAGTAGACCCCCTAATCAGTGAGTCAGCCTCTCATGATAAGCAAGCTAATGTTAGCAAGGTTATTGTGACAAAGGGATGGATGGTCAAGAAAAACTTTAATGTTTCCTCTCATATAGTCTTCACCCAGAAACTAGATGGTACTTATAGACCAGCATGGATTAAAGACACCTGAATGATGTGCCAGTTCCTGACCCCTACCCTCTTCCTTTGGAGACAGCAATTTTGTAAGCATTTTCTAAATCAAAGGTGCTCCACAAACCTGAATTGGTAAACGCTTTTCATCAAGTGCAGTTCAAGTCTGGTCAGGAGTGGCTGACTGCAATTAGCACATGATATGGAATTTACCAGTTTAAAGTTATGCCCTTTGGTCTGAAAAAATGCCACAGAATTTTTCCAGCACCAAATAGATGACGCCTTGGGGGATCTCATATTCTGCTTTGCAATTGCTTAAATAGATAACATCTTGATCCAATCACCTAATGTTGAACAACACAGCAAGGATCTGGTAGCAGTGGCTGCAGCCCTCCAGAAAGTTGGTCTGATTTCTAAACCATCCAAACGCAAGTTCTTTAGGGATGAAGTCCAATTCCTGGAAATCTGATCTTAAAAATTTTGTCATGCCATCACCCCTTCTAAGCTTTACGCCATTCGCTCATGGCCTACCCCAGTGACACAGAAACAACTTTGGAGCCTCCTAGGATATCTTAAACTTCTCAAGACGTTCTCATCAGCCATTTCAGAGCTGGTCTCACCTCTTCTCTCCTCATAGGTAAAACGTCCCATTTGTTTAAACTTGAAAATTCCAGCAGGCATTTGAGATAATAAAGGTGGGTTTCAATACTATTATACCCACTCTTTGTCATGCTGATGAAGATAAGCCATTTATTGTGTCATGTGACGCCTTTGGTACTGCAGTTGGGTCTGTACTTCTAAAGGAACATGATGAGCGTGAAAACCCTGTGGCTTACTTAGCAAGGAAGTTCAGTGCCACAGAGAGAGCCTGGGCATTTATGACAATGAGTTGGCGGCAGTTATTTAGTCCCTGATGCAAAAACGGTACCTGTTACAGGGGGCCAGGCACACATTGGTTGTGCGCACAGACCACAAGTCACTTGCTTATTATCTCAAACATTATAAGCTGGCTCATAGGCAGACTAGAACTCATTGCAACCTTCTATGCTTTTGATTTCAAGTATGAGTTTGTCAAAGGGGCCTCCCATATTTTATCTGATATCTTGAGCCGCGCACCCCTAATAAGGTCCATTATAGATACAGATTCATAATTAGTCACAGTGATTCCCCTTAAACAAGTCATTGTTCCACAACCTCTAGCCATTGCTATAATTAAGTCTCCCACCTTAACCTCTAAACCCAAAACTAAAAATAAAAATAAACCCAAATCCAAATCCAAATCCAAGGACAAATCCCAAAGGTCCACATCCCCCAGTACCCCTGATACTTATTTGAAGCTGGTAGCTCCTGCCAATGAAGGTTCCTCACTGTACGCTATTATCAATATTACTCTATCTGAGTCAGTGACTGAAGTTACTATATCTGACCCAGTCTATGATTCTTTTGTCAATGAAGGTTCTTTCCTGGATACTGTTTTAACATCCCAGTTAACTGATCCTGAAGGACATACCTTCCTGGTGAAATTTAATGCTGATAAATCTCCTTCTAAATAGTATTCCCAAAAGGAAGGGTAATATTTTTTTGTGACAAGGTATGGGTCCTCTCTGAGATATGTTCCCATGTCATAAGGGAACATAACGATCCACTATCTATGGGGCATCCTGGTGCTAAAAAATGTATCAATATAATCAAGTGTGGGTATGATTAGAATGGACTGACAAAGGAGGTTTCCTCCTGGATTGAGAAATGCTTGATCTGTGCTAGGTCCAAGTCAGATTGGATAAAGCGGAATGGCCTCCTCCGCCCTCTTCAACAAGAAGTGAGACCAAGTATGTCACTGTCTGTGGACTTTATTGTAAGCTTAACCAACTTCCATGAATATGGGACAATCATAGAGGTGATAGATTGCTTTACAAGATAAGCTATCTTCATCCCCTGTATAATGACCACTACAGTTGATGACATGGCACGGTTGTTTTTTGGAACATCTTTTTGCTCTGTTTGGGGTTCACCAAGAAAAAATCAGTGATAGTGGAGATCAGTTTACCTCAAAATTCTGGGAGGTTATGTGTGCAATGTAGAAGATTAAGCCATGCATTCCTTAGCGTATCACCCCCAATAAGATGGTCAAATGGCGCACACTAACCAGTCCTTGGAGCAGTATTTTCGATGCTAAGTGACTGCTTCTCAGGATACTTGGGCAGAAGAACTCCCTATGTTACAATTCACATACAACAAATCCCTTTATAAATTAAGGGTATCACCTATGTATGCTAATTTGAGTACATCCCTGCGCTCAGTGTTGAGCCACAAGTTCGTAGTAACATCCCTGCTTCAGATCTCTTTTTCACCCACATCTGGAAGGTAAATCAACAGGTTCAGAGCCAGCTTAATAAATCCACCAATGATGGAAAGCAATTGCGGACAAGAGACGATGGGAGGTCCCTAACTATCAAGAAGGTGGTTTGGTTATGTTGGATACCAAAAACTTGCACCTCAAGGTGCCATGTTGTAAGTTAGCTTGTAAGCATGCAGGCCCCTTTCCCATTTTCCAGGTGTTGAACAATAGATACTTTCACGTGGAACTTCCCTCACACTGGAAGGTTCACAACACTATTCACATCTCTTTCTTATCACCATTTAAAGGACAGAAGCCTGTAGAGGTGGAGCTCATCGTGGCTGTGGATGCACCAGAGTTTGAGGTAGAGCATATCTTGAGCTAAAGAAGAGTCAAGCGTGTTTTCAATATCTAGTATCTTGGAACGGATTCTCATCTTATGAAGGTAGTCAAGTTCCATCTAAAGATTGTAACAACTTTTAAGAGTAAATTTCCAAGTTTTATAAAGACAACTCTGAGGCACCTTCACCTTACTCCCCAAGAAGTCTACAATTGCAGCCATCAAACTCCCAACCCTGCACAGGAAATATGCTTTGGCTAGCGCCCCTGAAGAGGGGGTGGACCATATCCTTTTAGGAAAGAGTAACGTAAGGGTCTTAGCTCCAGCTATTAAGCTGGATAGGGTTATGCACCTCTTTAGAACCAAAATAAGTTCAAACTCTAGGGCCCTGCCTCTCACAAAAATCTATGACCTAGGGATTACACTGGATGAGAGATGGTGGCTGCTGCCCCACCCTGTTTTTTTAGTACTAGATACCCCCACCCTGTTTGCTACATGCCTTTCCCACAATTACCCCTCCCCCATATAAACCCACCCTAGTGTCAAAATCTTTAAGTTTATTTTTAAGAAAATTAAGCAACTTTATGCAAAATTTTAGGAAATTTAAAGAGGCTCTCTACCACGGTCTCCATTACCTGCCTCCAACGGGTGGTGCACCCAGAAGTCGACCTGGGTATCAAAATCTTACCTAACAAGTCAAATTTGGGCGAAAAGTCAAAAAAGAGGGTGAAAGCTAAAAGCAAACTTGTTATTATATTCTGAAATTAGAAAAGTGAATTCAGAAATTTGGAATCCAAAAACAACATGAGAGTAGCTTGGTAATGTTGACTGATGCTATTGAAAGGAAATTGTCATCTAAAACTGTTAAAGGTATTTTAAAATTGGAACTTACTCTATACTACCATAGTACAGCTTAGCAGCTCTCCCACATTTCAACTTAAGATCCATCACCCTGCTAATGGTAGAGTGTTGGGTTATTGCTCTTCTTTAGTCTCTTATTAAGTATAATAAAATATTTATTTAAAGACAAAGCTTCTAATTATTTTAATAAGTAAAACAGAAAAATGGACAACAATCTCTTGGGTTGTGGCCTCTCCAATACCCCTCCATCACCCACCCAGAGCCCTTTGAAACCAGCGGTGCCTTGTGGACCATGGCTGCTCTTGTGGGTCTTGGAAAGCCCACAAAGAAAGCAAGGCCTTTCCTCAACATGCTGGGTTCCTAACAGAGATACCCACGTGAGCAAGAAAAACAAAACTGAATGAAAATACACCAACCAGAGGGAAAGTGGCTAGCCACTTAATAGATAATGGGGGAGGGAGGACTAGGGGGCAGTTTAATAACTAAACTTATGCCACATCTTATTCTGACCAAGGCAGACAGCAAAGGCATGAGGCATCCATGAAGTGAGGTGCAAGATTTTCAAAGGGAAGGTTAAATGAGCTAATTTGGGCTGAGCTGAGGACCTAAAGATGATTAATGAGGTGGTGCTCAGCATTTATATGGATATTTGGTAGGTAGCCAACCCCTCAGAACTTTGGGAGTAATCTTACAATTTTGTATGAACCCTGAGCCATCTATGATATAAAGGCTAAAATAATCAATAAGATTTGTGTGATGAATTTTAACCCAAGTAACGTTGGGTAATTTGGCCAATTTTAAATAGATACAATGGAAGTAAGTGCAATTAGCATGATCTTTAGTTTTTATCATGTTGATAGCCTCTTACCCAGAATTTTTTGTGGGTATAATTCAATAGATCATATTGTTTATTAAATGTAAGCTGACTATCAACGGATAACATTATTTATTTTAGTTTATTTAAATTGGTAGTTGGCCATCGATAAGTTTAGGAGCAATCAAACCTATCAAATTACCCAAAAACTACCAACTATTCACTTAAAACTAATTGGACTTATTGGATCAACTTAAAACTACCCCCACTTGGAAATCCATTTAAACTAGCAATTAACCAATTACTTACTACTTACTAAAATGATTAACTTGATAACTAGCTAAATGACCACCAACCACTTGGCAAAACTATTCAAATTATCGAATCAACTGAATATCAAACTGCTTGGCTGTAATAATATTCCAATTATCATTGAAAATATATAGTATTTTCACTCCTTACAGATAAAATTTTTTATTTTGATATGAATTTTCAAATATCCTCTCTTATTGGTCACCCGCTTTATACAAGGAACTCCTGTGCAAAATTTCATGCTTCTAGACCCACCGGTTTAGGCTGGGCGTTTTATGTCAGCCGGTGTTAGAGTTTCAAGTAGATATAAAATCTAAATAAAGTACTCAATCCCTTTATATGTTTATTAAACCTGAGCGATGCCGGGTAACGCCACTATATAAAATCTAAAATATTAAAATCATCTGGTAGCTGTAAACACTTTTTATGGAGCATGGGTATCTGGATGCTAGCTGGTCTATAAAGTTGGCAAATTTGTTGCTGTTGCTCGCTGCAGATTGGTTTTTATGAGCCGGTTGGGTTTAAAATTAAACTTTAATCTTATCTGATGAAATTATAGATGAGCTATCAGATGCTGGGTGAATTCATAGGGTTAGAGATGGCTGAGGGGATCACTGCAGATTGGGTGAGGTGGATTTAATAGAGTTTAAAGTGAATTGATTGGGGTTGGCTCACTCAGTTGTACAATAATTTGACGAGATAGTTTTACGATAGATTATCTTATACTCTTAAATTTAAAGCTCGTTACCGGTCATCCTCATCTAATTGTCAGCTGTTGGGATGGGTTCGTACATTGGTAATTATTGGAGTTGGAATTTATAACTCAATCTCATTTAGTCAGGTTAATGGTAATTAGGATTTTAACAATTAAACGGATCGTCGATTAGGATTGGGATAATTTTGGTACTATCCAGTTTTGGCGGGTTATCGATTAGGGTGGGTTGATGGTGGGACGGTAAATTTTATGGGTGGGAGATGGAGTAACTTATATGTTTAGGTTATGATTGGCTCGATAACCAAATCTAAATCAAAGGATTTAAAATGAATAAAATTTGCTCCAATGATCTTACCAATTTTGAAGTCATATCTATTTTAATATCGATTGGCCAAAACTACCTTTACTAATTGCTTCCCAATAGAATTAAGTTGAGTGAGTCAACATCTGGAATATGTTTGATATTAGACAAATCGATTAATCGACGTGCGCCAAAAAAATTAAAAACGGGCATCATTGAATAGAATTTCACGACCAATCATATCTACTAATATGGTATCTTGCCTAAATTAGCTATAATTTCTTTAAAACGCGACTACCATAAACACTTCTCGCACCCTTATAAACTATCAATCTTTTATGCGATGAGGATGCGGTTTATCATCGCATGGGTTACGATACCGTTAAAGTTTTATATCGAAACCAGTTATCCCATCTAATCCATCCATGTACCCAGTTATTATCATAGGATTCATACATTTTAAAACGGGTTGTAAATCAATCGATGCTCGATTGTGATATCCAAATAAGTTTTTAAATGCACTTTGAGCGGAAAGCTAAACTTGTGTAGCTACCGACCAAGCCTTTAAAGTTGGTATCCCAAATATACACCATTTAACCAAATTACGGTTGAGACCCGCCCGTATCATAAATGCTGGGCGGATCTTAAAACTTTGGAGGGTCGACATTAGGTTAGAGGGTAATTTGGCGGTTCATTAAATTATATCCACCTCATCACGTTTGCGATGGGACTATTTAAGCGAGGGGGTGAGGTGTAAAATCTCATCCTCTAAACATTTAATTTATTATGAAGTTGAACCAGATCATTTTCCCTCTCGCTTTAGCCGCTAAGGCTTTGGCCCACGGTGAGGAAGCCGAGGCCACCGGCTACAAGGCTCCCATCAAGTTTACCGATGAGGGTTTGAGCAACGTTTTGAAGGTGAGTGCTAAGGATCCTTCGGGCGACGCTTCGAATGCGGTGATTCAGGTCACCAAATTCCTGGAACGCAACCCCAAGATCAAGGATAGTATCATCTCCGTCACCTCGGATCCCAATAATGCTAAGGCGATTGCCAAGGGGAAGAAGCTCTATAATCAGATCTTTGCCGGCGCTACCGCCAATGGGGTCAACATCTACGCGGCCAAGATCGAAATCCTCAAGTTCGCTTATAAGAATGAGGATTTCTTTGAGCTGCTAAAGAGCGTTGTTATTAAGGTTATTAAGGACAATCCAACGCTCATTGACGATTTTTTCGCTGCCTTCGGACGTATCGTCAAGGCTAACCCCGAGATCTTTACCATCCTCAGGCAGTCGATTATGGACTTTAGCCATGAGCATGAGGAGGCTTATAAGATGGGCTTTGAACTCGTACTTAAGGCCTCCCTCTCCAACGTTGAATTTTCGTCCTACGCCCTCATCCACATCCTCAAGTTGGATAAGATCGCTTGCGGGCTTTCTGCTGGTAGTGGGTCAGCAGCTGGGTCTTGCGATTGCGAGGGTAAAGGCTCAACCAATTATGGTGGGGAGGTGATGCCCATGGGTTCGTCCAGTACCGCGCAGGACTCATCACAAGTTTCTGATGGTGAAGTCGGTACTGATAGTCCAGCTGCCCCTGGAACAGCTGACCCCTTACCTTTGGATTCCACCGGTCCAGCACCTAGTGCTGAAGGTAAAGTCACTCCCAAAGACCCTGCCGCACTCGAGGCAGCTGTCCCTCAGCCTTCATATCCTACTCAGCCAGTTACCGACATTGGGAACCCTCAATATGAAGGTCAAGTAGAGGACAAAGACCCTGCCGCACCCGAGACAGCTGTCCCTCAGCCTTCGTATCCTACTCAGCCAGTTACCGACATTGAGACCCTTCAATCTGAAGGTCAAGTAGAAGATGAGGCTTGCGAGGAAGAATACGAAGAGGAAGACTGCGAGGAAGGTGACGGTACTGAAGGTTCAACCGAAACTCCAGCTGGCGCGACATCAGTTGCCGAAACTCCAGCTCCCGAAACTCCAAACGTTGAAGGATCTACTGAGACGCCAGCTGTTGAGAAACCAAACGCCGAAGAATCTACTGAGACACCAGTTGCTAAAACTCCGGCTGGCGAAATTCCGGCTGGCGCGACATCAGTTGCCGAAACTCCAGCTCCCGAAACTCCAAACGTTGAAGGATCTACTGAGACACCAGCTGTTGAGAAACCAAACGCCGAAGAATCTACTGAGACACCAGTCGCTAAAACTCCGGCTGGCGAAATTCCGGCTGGCGCGACATCAGTTGCCGAAACTCCAGCTGCCGAAACTTTAACTGTTGTAACTCCAGCTCCAGAAACTCAAAACGCTGAAAGATCTGAAGGATCTACTGAGACACCAGCTGAAATTACGTCTGCTGAAACTTCAACCGCTGAAGAATCTCCCGAGACACCAGCTGTCGATACACCAGCTAATGAAACTCAAGATGTCGCGACATCAAATGCTGAAGGATCTGCCGAGACACCAGTTGATGAACCCTCATCCACTGAAACTTCCAAACCTAATACCTACGCTGTTGAGGAACCTCAACCCGAGGAGTCACAAACTCCGGAATCCGAAGCTCCAATCAAAAATGAACTCGAATTGGAGGAGGATACTCCTGAAGCCCCTAAAGCCGAAGGCGATTCATCCGAACCCGAGTCCGCCGAGAACCCCGAACCCATTCAAGAATCCATTCAGAAACCCATTCAGGGACTCACTTACTCGCGCCCGGGATCCTTGTATGCCGTCCAAGCTCCCTCTTCCGAGGGTAGCACCGGGAATCAAACCCCCGAGGTTATCGCGGATAAGCCTACACCCCAAGTTACACCCCAAGCCTACGCTGTCAAGGCTCCCAAACCCAACGCGTATACCATTTAAACTATTATGCCGTAGGAAATCGAATTTTAAATAAATTTAGTTTATATTATCATCTCGCGTCTGCCGGATTTTATATATGTATGCCTTCATAGTTGTAAGGATGAGTTGGGTTTAGAAGTTAGCTTTGATACTTATTGAACACCTAATTTATTTTTGTAATCTTTAAATTCTTAGGATGATAATGGCTTTATCCAAATAAGGTATAATAGAATCTAACCTCTTTTCTATCTTAGCTTTAATACATTAGTACCGATTGCAAATCCTTTTGTTCTCATTAAATTTTTAATTGATAAATTTTTATGTTTCAAGGATATGTTTGAATCCATCGGTTTAAAATAATGCCATGATTTAAACAGTTAACTAATACGGTTACGAATTTATAACTCGGATTTGTCATGGTTGGGTGATAGTTTTAAGCTTCATAGCCTACACTCTTACCAATATCATCCTTTAGCCTTAAATCCGTACCACCTGTCGGACGTTCTCCTTCCTAACTTTTGAAAAAGAATGTGGGAGGTAAGAATGTCCGAATCTGCTACCATGATTGGCTCATCACCTGCCCAATCTTTAAATAATATCGTGGTTATCAATGATATGAGTACCACCGGCGAAAAGACTTTGACGGATTCTCGGTGGAATCCTAGCTATCGGGAAAATATGATTTATAACAAAAATCGGCTAAATAAGGTAAGAACTAATAATAGAATTGCTCCGACTTCTCGGCCGAATTCGAGGTGTTCGTTACCACACGAATCTGACCACCTCCGAGGTGAGAAGATTTTACTCGCTGGTGATTGGATACAATTTATCAAATCGTTACCACACGGGTCGGTTTTGCCTCAAAAAATTTATCTTCGATCTGATAGGCCGAAAGCATATATTCCCTAATTTGGATGACTTAGCTTTATATACTTTAGCCTCGAAAACCCATGCTCTCGAAATTCGAACTAGTTTAAATAGGAAATACTAGTATCGAGAAAAGGACCTTTCTTGGTTTTGCCCCGCTTAAACAATAAAAAACATAAAAAACTTTAACAAAGCATTATTTATTACTTTATTTATAAAGTAAATTTCTCACTTTAACAAAAATTTGTGGCCTCCGTCGGTGGATCCCATACCACCTGCCCTTTTAAAGGTTAACCAAGTTTATAGCTACATGTAAGTTAGTAATTTATAATGTCGGAACGTCGAAACGCTCCGATGAAAAGCTACTATAATTAACTTCAACTATGGAGACTTGAATTTCGTATTGGTTGTATTGTTATGAATATTTATACTCAAATCGGGTAGATGATGGACTAGACGAGTATAGCTTAAATGATGTGCACTGAACGATACCCAAATTATAGTATTAATCACCCTAAATGTAAATTATTAGCTTTTAAGGGATTGGATAGTAAAGTTGAAAATTAAATAAATTGTTGGCCAGCTCATTGGTCAGCTTTCACTTTTACACTTATCTTGTTTATTGTTTAAATTCGGAGATTTAGCTGGCTGGAGAGTATATAAATTGAGGGTTTAAATCCAAAACTTGACAGGATCTGAATAACGGTTCAATGTAGATATCATACCAGTTGAGCTTTTATATTGGTTTTTGGATGGGTTTATCTCAACTTAAACATTTTGATATCACATATTCCTAGATTACGGCTTTAGTTACTTTACCTTAAATGAAATTGTTGCTAACCTTTTTTTAGGTTACATTTTAAACTTATCTTTATGCTCTAAGATATGGTGTCCTTGTGGCATTGAAAAATAAATAATGTTTTATTAATTATGTTCGCTTAACTGATTCAATTCAAAGATGAATTCGGATTTTGGATCGATTATACGATTTACCCACCTCATATCATTTTTACTTGATAGGGTTTCGAATCTAACGTGTCCCAACTTTGGTTATAATGCTTCATGGTCGGGTAGAACTGGATGTCCAATTCTAATCAAACCATTCGTTACATTGATCCAAGTTGCACATATTCAAATCATTTTTGTCGGACAAACAGCTGTTAGACTAACAAGTAAGAATATTCCGGGGAAGAATAGCTCCGATTTTACTGATATAAACCTCCTGTCCAACTCTCGGCGTAATCGGGTTGCTCGTTGCAATGAGATTATTCCAAGCTCAGCTGAATACCTCGGATTGAGTTTACGAGGCTACGGACATCCTTCGGCGGAATAGGGCCGCTGGCCCCAAAGTCAACCCAAGCACTATCTTGAATGTAGTGAAAATCTCCAAGAGAAATGCACCCCCTTTTATAGATCTGAGGGGGTTCTGGGGGATATAAATATTTTCCTAGCCAATCGCCTTCTAAAAAAATTTAGTAATTACCCGAGGTGCAGATATTTTTAGGATGGCTGATTGGGTCAAATGTATTAAATCATTACCGAATGGGTTTGGCATCCCCACCGCTAACTTGCCACCCAAAATTCTGCCAATTCGAGAAGGAACGCTTCTCGCGAGCTCTGATAGGCCAAGTCTTCATTTAGCCAAATCGAGCCCTCCACTGCTTATTATGAATTCCCTATTATCTCACGATTAGCCTCGATATAGCTTAACAATAGGTGTAAATCTAAAAACATCACTTGTTTTAATAAGCCAACAGTTATAGTCGTTTAACCAATTTTTACTATTAAAATTCATAGTTATCTGTGGTCTATAAGTTATCCCGACATAATAAAATAGCAGTCGAGCGTCTCAATACTCCGACCCTTGTTATAATGTTGAAATCTAGAGCCAGAAGGCACCTGCGAGCATAACCCAGGGTTCAGATTCCAACAATTATGATACAGACTTTTGATCCATATCCTGGAGTTAATAATAGCTGAGTACTTAAGTATATAACTTATACGATCAAATTGAAACGATATATTACTACATTCTACCTTGATTTCATGGTCGTTGGCCCGCCATGTGATTTTAAGTATTCAAATGAAGTCCCATGACCCATTAACCTCTTCTAGTCAAAGATCAAAAAATTGAATAGATGCATTGATATGCCTTGGACCCACTGTGCAGTTTACTGCTAGTTCTAAGGCACTTTTTTAGTTGGCATTCGATTCATATTCCCAATAATTAACCTTTGCCTTTTTAATCTTTGAGACCAGTGAAGCACATACATCTCAATTACACAGTTACAAAAGCCTACCCCAAACCTATCGTTATAGCCGATTTCTACAATTTTAAGCTAAATAGTAAGCCTAAGGTTACATGGCGCTGGTTTTGGTGGGATCTAAATTTTAGGAATGTGATGTGAGGAATCTCAATTTGTATCCTGTTCCAGATTATAAATCGGTATAAATATCAGCGTTCATCAAGAGTAAAAAGTTATCTTTAACCTGCCAAGCCTTTTAAGGATTGTATAGATGAATCTATATCCCATGCAACCGCCGATCATGCTTTTGGGATTAGAGTAGAATTTAAAGTTCGTTTTAGTACAAAACTTAAACTGGTACTATTTTACTATTTTCATCCAAAATCCCCCTAATTATCATTTCAAGTGGTAGCTTATAGTAAAGCTTTAGTATCAAAGTCTAAGTATGCCTAATTGTAGGATAATTTATAATCTACACGCAACGCTTCTCGTATAAGCCCTTTAACTTCTATAAAAGTCTTAGCAGATTGAAAGCCTATCGTATAAGTAAAACTATATCTCTATTTCTATACATGAGAGGGCAAATGAAGGGTAGTTTAATATGGTAAAGTTACGATAAATCAAATGATAGGGCACCTATTTCTAGCTATGAGGTCTAGCTATACATTCCACATTGAGCGGATTGCAGTGCCAGTTTATTGAACCAAAATAGTTATTGTGGTTGGCTGAACAATTTGCAATTAAATTTCAATCCGGGCTTTACGCTTGATGTAGATCTTCGTTGTGAGGCTGTAAAATTTCAAACGTCGGATTTTTAGTTTTCAGATTGGGTTAACGATTTATGCCAAGCCTTCTTATAGATGAATCACAAGGTCATTCGAATTGCACCTTATTAATATAACCTGAATTAAAGGTTCATAAAGAGATCGCTCAAAATTAGAGTTGTTAGAATCTGGTCATGCGTTATAGCATGCTGGATATTAAGAGAATGGCCTGAAATTTCCATGTACGGTATGATTAACTCAAGCTTTATCCTAGTTAAAAGTAGTTTGAATTATAAAAGACTAGGCTTCCAACCGGAGTAATTGAGTATCCAAAAAACCATCACAAAAAGCAAGGCATTGCATATGTAATAATCAGCAAAGATTTGTGGATCAATATGTAAACAACATGGGCTACCACTATATGATCAGCTGTTTCATATCTTATTCACATATAACAGATTTTAAGAAAGTAGTTTTACATAGTTTTTTTATTTAATTGGGAGAGCTGTGCCAAACTCTAAATTTAACAAGAACTGAGCCAACATTTTTATCAATTAACTTTTACAAACACCTTGCATTTACTAAGATCCTACTTGACATTGATTATCAAATAATTACACCATAATTATTTAACAAATTAGTCTCTGATGACTATAGGTTATAACTTTATACACAAGTTTACAAGTGCTAACTTTATTTGTAATACAGATTCATTTTACAGTGAGAAATTGTGGCAAGGATTAAAGCAATTCTCATCCCCATTTAGTCAAAAAAATGTTTATCTGAGTTTTTATTTCAGGCAACAGCAATGGGTCAATAAGTTATAAAGATCCTTGACCCCATGTACATCTTTATAATAGGGTGCAAAATTGGCAAGGGTTAAAATAGACGCTTAAGATAACTAAATTGCAGTTAAGATGCTTACGCCATGGGAGACTATAGGCACTGTAAGTTCATAAATTATAGTTTGCTCATTAGCACTTTACTAGGAGGATAAACTATGTGATTACATCATATACACTCAAATTTTAGAAGGCATATGCTAATTTTAATACCTAACAATATAAACTTGGTAGCGATCTTTATCTAAAGGCATTATGAGTGATGTTACAGTGTTTCAAATTACAGCCCAAACTTCAAACAAATCTTAGCAGATAATCAAGTCATGATGAGATTGTGCCAACTGGTTGATGCTAACCTCTTGGTATATTTACCCATTAATCTTAATTAGTACCATAAATTTTTAGTGGTGCTAAAATCCTTATTGCAAATATATAATGTATATTATAAAGCATCTACTTAATAAAATAATTTCACTGACATACTCACTGACTGACATCTAAAACCTTCAAGTCTGATAGGGTCAATCTATTTGGGTGAGTGGGTGAGAATTGGCGAATCTTATCGAATCTGAAATTATCGAACCTGATGGGTTCAATCTATTTGGGCGATTGGGTGAAGATTGACAAATATTGTTGAATAATTCACCAAATTGCTCACCTGAAGCTAATCGAGTCTAAGTTTAATCTATTTGGGTGAGTGGGTGAGAATTGGCGAATCTTATCAAATCTGAAATTATCGAGCCTGATGGGTTCAATCTATTTGGGTGTGGGTGAGAATTGACAAATATTATCCAACTAGCGGAGTTACCCGTGCTTCGCTACGGTGTCTAGATTTTCGGGTGATTCGAATTGATTAATTTAGATTTTATATATAGTTAAGCAATAACTACTCGGCTAAATCTAATTGCTCAATCGAAGCAACCAAAAAGACCGACCACTCAGCTAAAACTAACTGAACTTATCAAATCAACCAATAACTAATCACCTCCAAAGCTAAACTGTATCCTATCGATTCGACCAAAAACCATCAACCACTCGGCCAAATAAAATAAACTTATCAAATCAATCAGATTCTAAATTATTTTAGCTTTTATATTGGTAGATAGCTATCAATAAGTTCAAAACCATTAAACCTATTAAAAATTCCAACCTCCAACCACTTAGCTAAAGTCAATTAAGTCTGCCAAATTAATTAAACCATCAATCTCTTATCTGAAACTATTGAGCCTATCGAATCAACCAAAAAAGAAACCACCACTCAGCAAAACCAATTATTGAACTTACAAAACAGCCAAAAACTACCAACTAAATATCAAAGCCAATGAAACTATTGAATTAAATGAATATGAAAATACACAGCCAAATTGCTATATAAGTATATTAAAAATATATGTTCTAGATCTTAAATAGAACTGATATATAACTTTATATGATTAGATTAAACAATTACATGTTAACATTCCGTTCCCAAACTTTATAGAATACTTGTGCCAAGTTTGGTGATTTTTGGTTATTTGCTCGAGATAATGCATCTATATAAACAAATGAACATACTGATTCTTTTGTAAATAAAATTTTAGGATAATTCTTGTTGATACCCAGTTTAACACAGATTTGTTTGTGGGCTTAAAGTTTATCTGATAATTTTATATTTTTCATATTTGTAGACAGTTATCGATAAAATTAAGTAATCAAATTATACTGAATCAATATAAATTTACCAACCATTCAGCCATACCCAATTAAACCTAACGAATTAACTAAACCACTAAACCACTTAGCTAAAACCATTAGATTAAAAATCAACCAATCATCAACCGCTTCGTAAACCAAATCTAAATGTATCGAAACAACCAAAATCACCAACCACTTACCAAAACCAATCAACTTATCAAATCAACCAATCACTAACTCTATTTAAACCTTTAAGCTTATTAATCAACACAAAACCACCAACCACTTGCTAAAACCATTTAAACTACCGAATCAACCGAATATCAAACTTCTCGGCAGTAACAATATACCGAATTCCATTAAAAACATATAAAATTTTAACTTGTTACAAATAAAACTTTTTATTTTACTATGAAAATTAAATATCAGGCTTCGAGGTGCACAGGGACCCCCTCCTGTCCACCTATAGCTAAATTTTCAGAGCTCTACATGCTCTAGTTTTGGCTGGGCATCGTGCACACACACATACACATTTGCTTTTTTATATATAGATTATGCCAAGATTCAAACAACTGACCTTTTATAGAGTTGAAGTTTAGAGCCAAAAGCTGAGCCAATTATGCTAGATTTTTTTTTATTAAACTCCATACTTTATTAAATAAATTTAAGGGAAAGTAAGAGGGGAGGGTGGAATACAGGTAATTTGGCCAAGGGTAAAAAAGACCAGGGATTTGGGCTGCTAGAGTTCTAGCACCTCTGACCATTGCTGATTGGTGATCACCATTGCTAGCCATGGTTCTAGCAGCGGTGGTCTTACAGGCCATACTATTCTCAGATGATTAGTAGCTTCATTGTGTGCAATGAGTGATCCAGCGGGGAAAGCCAAATGTGTGGCCTTATAACACCTGGGGATTATGCGCGAGAATTTTGAGATCTGGCAGAGCTGATCAGAGATAATCTGAATGGTCTTCAATACCAAACCTCTGTGATGGGGGCACTTGTTGCTCATAACCTTGGTGACAAGTGCACAGTGAATTACCCATATATAATAATAGTAAATGAAGGCTCATAGTTGGATTGAAGCTGTTCTCAGGGTTTGTAAAGAACAGGTCCTGCAATGGATATATACCCAGAGGTGAATGATTGCCTGATAGGATATATCATATCATGGACCAGTATTTTTGAACATGGCATATTCATAATAGTGATATGCTATATCTGCTTCTGGTTTGGTGCATATGGGGTATTCTTTGTGCTGGTAATCTGGCCCACTGTGCTTGCCCAATTTGAATGCCCAATTAAGGATCTGCCATATTACTGACTGCTGTTTGGCTGTAACCAAGTGGGTGTTCAGGCCCAAAATCAACTCCTTCATTGGGTAGTTGGTGTCATGGCCTTTGGTAGTCCAGTCATTAAGGATTTGTGGGTGGGTGGGCAGATTGTGCCCCAGTTTTGGGAGCAGATCCCTATATTCTATCAGCATCAATTTGTACCTAATTCTGATTGACTTGGTTGCATATTTGTTGGCAATTCAGTTATGTTCCTCCCAGCTTGTTGCAGTAATCATTGCAGAATTATATGCTTTGATATCCCTTTGAATTTGGTCAGCCTCTCAGTCCAATTTTTTGAATGACCACCCACCCTGGTGCATGGCCCAATTGCAGAGTCACCAGTAGTGTGGGGCTCCTTTTTGTGAGGTTATCTTTGGGTGGTTCACCATCCATTCACATAATGATCAGGGGAGACTGGCTCTTGGAGGCCTTGAGCCCTTGCCCAGTTCACACCCCATGCTAGAGTTGGGCAGCGCATGTGCATCTGTGTTAGCTTCAGAAATGACTTCCCCCATATGTGCCAGGCATGAGATTCAAAGTCCAGTAGGCCCATGCCTCCTTCATTCTTTGGTTTTGACAGGGCTTCCAGTGGAATTGGTGCCACCTTTGCCTTGAACCACAGGAAAGTTTGGAGCATTGACCTGATTTTCTTCTCTAGGTTCAGGCTCATTGGCAGCACATGAGCAACATACCATAGCTTTGAGAAGATGAAGATGTTTATTGCCTGCACTTTCTCCTTGAGGCATAGTCTGGCACTTTTCCAGCATGACATTTGGAATGATAAGCTTGTTAATACTTCTTGTTTGGTCTCCAGTACAGCTGGTCCCTTGTCATTGAAGAGTATCCTGAGGTATCAGACTGTCTGGGAGCTCATAATTGGCATTGTGTCAGTTGGCAGGCTGAAGTTTGGGTTGCTGACCCTCATCACTGAGGTTTTTGCCAAATTTATTTTTGCATTTGATGCAAGCTGGTAAAGGTTTAATAGATCCTCAGCACCCTGGAGGTCAGTTGAGGAGCTTATTCCTACAACTGTATCATCTGCAAATGCTAGCATCTTCAGTGGCATTTGGTTAGGGTGGACTAAACCCCAAAGCTTTGTGTCTGCTGCTGCCAGTAGAATGTTAGCTGCAAAGTTGAAGAGTATTGGTGACATGGGGTCTCCTTGGTGGAGACCTTGCCCAACAGAGATTTTGTTGGTTGCACCATCCATGACCATAACCTTCATTACCAGACCTGAGTATAGCATCATTATCCATGCCCAAAATGTGTGGGGATACTGAACTGCCTTCAGTGCCTCATGTAGGAATGACCATGCTACTCAGTCATATGCCTTTTCCATGTTGAGGAACATAAGGTATCCTTGTTCAATGCCCCTCATATCCTGGAGTATGCTCTGGACTGAACCTATGCTGTCCCATATACTATGGCCTTTAATGAAACTGTGTTGGGCCCTATGGAGCATGCGTGGTGCTGTTGCCATCAGCCAATTAGATAGTATGCGTGTGAGCAGTTTATAATTGGTGTTTGATAGTGCAATTGGGTGCCAGTTCCAAAGTTGGCATCTGAGGCCTTTTTTGTACAGAAGTACAATTCAGGTCTCATGTCCTCCCAGAACTTGTTTGCCATGGGTCAAACAGTGGTTAAAGAGGGCTTTGAGCTCCAGCATGATGCGGTCTCAGAATATGCTGTATATTTCTGCACACATATTGTTCAGGGCCTGGTGCTTTCATTCTTGGTGACTCCTTTAGCGCCCTCTTAACTTCATTGATAGAGATTTTGGTGGATAGCTTGGTGACATCTTCCAGCGTACAGCCACCCAGTGCCAGCTTGGCCAGGTCAATAAGGGTTTTTGTCACCAATTTGCTCATTTCTTGCTGTCAGAAGAGATTGCCATAAAAAAGCTCAACTTCATGCTTGATCATTTCAGGGTCTGTTGATACTTCCCCATCCGCTGTCTCCACTTCCCATACCCTAGCCTTAGTTCAGATTTCCTTGAGGTGTTTAAGGCCCTCTTTGGTCATCATCCCCGCTAAGCTCTGATATCAGTAAGTTGCATTGGTCCATCTCTCTGAGTCTTGTTTCATCATTATAGCCCAATATTTTTTGTGCGTTGTTTGGTACTCGCTCCACCAGTCCTCGCTGTCCCAGTGGGTGAGCCTCAGGCTTTCTAATTTAGACTTCAGTTGCTTCATGGTGGCTGTTCACTTGTAGGAGGTCACTTTTTCAAACTTCATACTATCATGTTTCATCTTTGTTTTGATCTGGGTCCATCTTTCTAGTGGGTCTAGCTCTGGGTGGTTGTCCAGATGCGCTATTAGCTGATCCAGTCCTGCATCTACCATTTGGCGCCAATCCCCATTCCTCAACGTGGCTGGTGCCAATTGCCACTTGTGGTTCCTTGGAGGTTCATCAAGGTCAATCTCCACCCGGATGACCATGTGGTCACTTTCAGCATTTATGCTAACCTTGCTGTTGGATGTCATCAGCCTGAGGTCTGATGATATGAGGATGTAGTCTAACTGTGATCCTGACAGTGGGGATCCAGCGGCATCATATGTCCACCATGTTAGATTGGCTGGGTCATCATCCTCTTCATCAATCATTAGGCACATCCCCAATTTAACTAGGTAATTGAGCATCTCATCAGCTTTACTGTTGGGGCGTTCTCTCATTGGGTATGTATCCTGACTCACATTCATCCAGCAGTTCAGGTCGCCTGCTATTATGGTCATCACTTCAGATGGCACTTCCACTAAGAAATCCCAAAAAATACAGTTTTTGTGGAGCTTTGGTGGGGCGTAGACTGCTACCACCCATATGCTCCTGCCAGTTTCTCTGTTTGTAGCCATCGCTATCAAGATCCTACTGGCGTGAGTTTCTTCCACAAATTCCAGGTCTATTTTCTTGTCCATTGTGACTATTGCCATGTGGTCCATCCATAGGGCTTGGTAGCCTATCTGGTGGGACCACGGATGGTTTTTTGCATTGCAGTTTGAGCTCAGCACCATTTCTTTTTGGTTACCAGCTTGTGTTTCTGAAATAAAAATTAGGTCAATATTATTATTAGTTTTTAAGTGGTGCATTTTCCTCCTCCTCATTTGTATGCTCACCATCCCCCAAGCATTTGTAGTCACTATCCTCATTTCTGGCTGCCTGACCCATGGGTATGAGGTTTAGCGTTGTCTGGGTTGTGAATTGAGTCATGTACAGAGGTCAGGTTGGTCATTGGTGGTGGTGTCAATGGTTGGTGGGGTGCAATATTTGGTTTTTGGGGTCAGTTGGTTGGGACTGGGATTATGTTCCTGGGCATCCTGTGCACTGGGAATTTGGTCACCATCCCCATCTCCCTGTCAATGGTTAATGGGGATGGTTTTATGATTGGGTCCAGGTGCCCCTTGTTTTCTTCAGGTGGACCAGCAGATTTGCCCTCATCCATCAGCCAGATTTGCACCCCTTCATTCAATTTATCAGCAGAACTCAAATTTTTTAGTTGGCAATTGCCCAGCCAATTTTGTCAATCTCAACTTTCCTGCAAATTTTTCTCCAGTCACCTCAGGCTCATTTGCCAATGACTTCCAATTCATTTTTTTATTCCCTTTCATCTTGTCAGGCTTCAATTTTGACTTGTTGGAATCCTGTGGCTGCCCATGCTTGGAAGACTTCTTTGGGTTTGCCTTCTGCCATCTCTCCTCCTCCCAGACCATCCATTCCACTTGGGTTGGACGTTTCTCTGCTGGTCCTGGGCTGGTTCCCTCATCCATTGCATAAGATTTGGGGTTCAGATTTATAAATGTTTGTCATCTGCTTCAGGTCATTTTGCCATTTCCCATTCCCACGCCTCTCTGTGTGCCAGGTCTAATTCTTGTCATTGGCATTTCATATCTGCTACCTCCATTAAGTTTCATGGGATCCATTCTCTGGCTTTTGGGTGGAGGAAGGTCTTGGTGCCCACCTTGGTAATTCCCCCAATGGGGTCATATTCATACTCCTGAGTAGTTTTACCTTTACAATGGTGGCATTGAACCATAGTGTGGCTGGTCTGATAGCAGAACTGGCACACTTGTTTGGCATCCTCCTGTTTGACATACACTACCCTATCAAGGCTGGGCAGGCGGATGAATCTGGGTAGAGCAATCTTATTCAGTTTCATCCAGGGGGCCAGTTCATACAGCGCTTCCACTGTCCAAGGGTGGAGGCACTTTGTGATGTAATCTCCACCAGCTTGGCAGAATTTGTGTACTTCCCCATAGTATGACAACCTGGTCCAGATTGCTTTGTGCACCCACTCCCATTTGCAGTTGGTGGGGAGGTTCTGGAAGGTAACCCACCTTGCCGTTTGGTTGGCATATCTGGTCAGCTCCATTTGCAGATAAATCCCCTTGTACTTGATGCCAATTTTGAGGAGCTTCTTGTGGTCCAACTTGCCTGGGATTGCTATATCTATATAGCCCCATTTGGGGACCCAGTGATGATCAAAGTCCCCTCCAGCTAGGACTTCATCTAGTTCCTGGTAAATTGACAGAATTAAATTGGACCATTCTTCCTCCTCCACTAGTTGTAGGTGGATTTGGATAGCATCTTTAAGGTATGATTTTGGTGCCTGGCAATCTGTAAAGCCCCCGCTGATCAATTGACAGATGTATTTGATGTGGCTCCCTGCTCCATTCCAGGTGTTGTCCTCAGTATGTGCCACTGCTGCGCTGTACAATTTTGATTTTGCGCTTGGTTTGGGTACATTGGTGGGGGTCTTTCCTTTCAGAATCCAACTTACTGATTCATCAAGGCTGAAACCCCAGCTGAGGAATGCTTTGAGTTGGTGACTGTTGATACCATGGTGGTTGATACTTTTAGCCATTTGTGCTCTGATCTCCAGGCTCTGCCACTCTAGGGCATCCACTGGTGAGAACCCCAGTCAGTACCATTTGAGAGCGGATTCTGGGCTGCACGTTGGGTGGAGGTATTGTTGGAGGACCTCCAGCATAATTGAGCTACGCTGACACCAGTCCCTTACAGTAACGCTGTTCCAGCCCCCATCTGTGAATACCCATGCCATGTCTGCTGGAACCCCCACTTCACACCATTGAAATGCTTCTGAGGGGGTGAAGCCTTTGGTGGCATATGGGGCAGCTATTGTCAGTTCTGGGAAGGATTGCTTCCAATCCCAGATAGTTTTGATGTGGATCCCCCTGCTTTGAGCCATTCTCAGCCCAAGTCTGGGGTCATGACCCCTTTCATCGCTGTTGCTGCCTGTGGTGAGATCTTGTGCTCCATCCACAGTTGGGCTTTGATTGGGGGTGAACCCCACCGCATCCCAGTCTGCAGCCTCAGTGAGTGTTGCAGCATCATGCACAGATTTTCCACTTTGCAATTGGGAATGGGCAGCCTCTGAGGGTTTTGTGAATCAGCTTGGTCACCCCCAGTTCTGCCCATTCATGCACTAGGTCCATACTGGCCTGCTCAGAACCAGTATTTCATCTCCATTGGTGTGAATCTGTTGGTGGACCAGTTGATGGCCTCTTCTGGTGACCAATCCCAAAAGGGTCCCCATTCCACTGCCTTTTCCTTTGTCCAGCCCGCTTTCATCAGGTCTGATGCGGTGGCAGGTGGAATATGGGTATATGACCAGTGTAAGGCCTCAGTTGCCTTGAACCCAGCCACAATCCATGGTAGTGCTTCCTCTGGGGAGAAGGTAGTGTTGTACCATTCCAGCGCCATGTCCACCAGAATGGAGTGTCTGGCCCATTTGAGGGCTGTAGATGCATTCAGGAAATGTCTAGCATATTTGGCTAAATTTGTTGGGTTGAGGCCTGAGCTCCTGACAGCTTGGGCATAACGTGCCATAATGCCCGCCTTGTTGTATTCCATCACATTTAATAGGTCAATGCCAGCCTCCATCCAGGCTTTTGCATCCACCAGTTTTAAATCTTTGTGGATGGTGGCCTCTATCACCTTGTAGTCCATGGGGATTTTCATCCACTCCAGGGCATCTTCAGTTCAAACTTGGGATGCCTTGAATTGTACTGCCATATTGATTGAGATTTGGGTGTCAAGCCAGCATTTGGCCACTCTGGCAGAAAATTTATGGTCATGCCATATAGCTGCTGATGGCTGGCTTGATTCCTTTAGAGACCCACTGAGTCACCATAGAGTATGGAAACTGGAGGGCCTCCCATTGTTTGACCTCATGGTGGACACACCTCAATGCGCTAACATGTCTGACTGGATTGGTGTAAATTTAACTGGGGCCCTGGCCATTGACTTGACTGCTGTCAGGGTTTCTGCCCCTTCCAGTAATACTTTAAGTTTTTTTGCTGATCCCTCTCAGGTGTCCAATCCCTCAGATTTGGTCCCCAATATAGAGTCACCCCCACTTTGGTTGGTCCTCAATGGATTGGCTTGGTTCAGTGATTGGATATTCAGGATTGGCCATCAATACATTGTTGAGCTATGGCCCCCTGTCAGAATGCCTTCATTGGGGATTGCACTTGATTGCATATTGGGTGTTCCACCCTGATGAGTTACTCATGCTACCAAATCAATTTTGGTTGGGGACCATTTGCCCCCCCAACTGGGCTGTTTCAGGATTGGCATCTGACTTGTTCTTCACCCAAATACCCTGAGCTGATTTGGTAAGTTTCTCCATGTTGGAAGAAAGCTTTTTATTGCTTGACTCCATTGGTTTGAATCCAATTTTTGTTATTTGAATCTGAGTCAGTTTCAGATCCTACCAATACCTCATCCAGGTTTTTTGCATTATTGGCAAGAATTTTCTCACCCTGCAAGGCCCCAGTCCCCCTGCTGATTGAGGTTCACTGGGGAATATTCCTGACTCCACTGTTCTTGGCATTCAGGCCTCACTCCCAGAAGGTTGTGCTTGTCATCTGGGTGTCAGTGGGCATTGATCCTAGGGAGTCAACCCCATCATTTCACTATTTGTTAGGGCTCCATGACCCATTGACACATTTGTTTGTTTTGTTGTTGTTTGTGTCACCAGTTCATTACTTGGCGTGTACATGGTGGAATGCCCAGCCCCATTTCTAGTCATGTCAGGGCTTGGGCCAGTGGGAAGGTCAGCAGATGGTTCATCCATCTCAGTGACCTTGGTATTATTCTTAATAAAACTCACTATTGGTGCAGGCAAGTCATCTGTTTCTATGTGCTGCACACAGATGGGTGGCTAGACTTCCCTACGCTTGGTTGGTTGGCCTTTGTTCACTGCTCTATAAAATTGCAGTGCATTATGGCAGTTGATTGCTCTCTCAATTCTTGTTCAATTCACTTTTTGTTATAAAAAGTGATATTTGTGAGAGAGAAAGATGAGCTGATTATGCTAGAGGAGGTATTTTTAAAATCAATTGGACTTTTGATTCAAAGTTTTGATTTAGATAAACTTGTTAAATACCTGAATGACCACTAACCACTTAACAAAACCATTTAAAATATCAAATCAGCTGAATATCAAACTGCTCAGCTGTAACAATATAGCAAATACCATCAAAGTATATATATGATTTTCACTTGTTACATATAAAACTTTTTATTTTACTATATTTTTCCCATGTTTTAATAGTTATTCTGCTATTTGGGGCGGAGACAAATCCAACAAAGCAAAGATCATAAAAATTGGTCCAGCCGTTCTTGAGTTATAAATGGTGTAACTAACACGACTTTGTTTTATATATTCCAAGTGGCTCGAGAGCACTGGCACAGCCTATAGACTATATCAGTGTGAGATTATCATCTGATAAACTTTAAATACTGTAGCGAAGCATGGGTATCTGGATGTTAGGTTTATATATTTTAAAAACCTGCCTAATTTGGTTCACCTTATTAATAAAATAATTTTGGCAAATTAAGTAGAAGGTGATTTAGTAGTTTGGAAGATGTCACATACTCAATGATTTTAAATATAAAGAGATGTTTTGGGTAGCAGTTTGGTGTTATTTGATTGATTCGATAGGTTTATTTTGTTTGGCCAAGTGGTTAATGGCTTTTGTTTGAATCGATAGGACAAAGTTTAGTTTTGAGGGGTGATTAGTTGTTGGTTGTTTTGATAGTTCAGTTAGGTTTACCTGAGTGGTTGGTGGTTTTTGGTTGATCCGATTGAGCAATTAGATTTGGCTGAGTGGTTTTGTTTATCTATAATATAAAATCTAAATTAATAAATTGAAAATCTAAAATTTTATAGACACCGTAGTGAAGCACGGGTAAATTGGCTAGTCTGATATAAAATCAAAGGATAACAAGGGTAACCATTTAAAGCTAAGGTTAGCAGAAAGACATATATCTATATATAAGATCCAAAAAAACTCTCTTTGACCGCTCAAAGTCACTTTTGAGCAATTTTATTTTTTAAGTTTATTTATCCACAGCCATCTGCCCAAACCTATTCTTTGATGTCCTTGGCTCTGCCGCCTGCTACCCCAGTGTGGGGCAGAAGTGCACCCCCACCTAGCGTTTTCTGCCCTGCGGGCAAGCACATTTGGATGGGCTCAAACAGCCTGCCCACTGCTTCCAACCATTTTGTTCCCCCACGGGACTTAGCGCTCCACCTGGCATGCGTCCACCCTTCTCACCCCCATCCTCTCACCCTCCCTCACTCTGCTATTTGCTATTGCCTCAGAGTGGACTATGGGCATTTGTTCCCATATGCCAATAAGGCAATTATTGACCTAGCCACTGCGGCCTTTGTTCCAGCTGGCTTTATAGACTTCCGCCCTTTCAAGGGCTACTTTGATGTTGGGTTCCAATCTGAGGAGGATGCTGAAGTGGCAGCACAAACTCCTCTAATTTATAAACAAACCCCCATTCCCACAACCCTTACTCACCTCCCTTCAGACACCACACTAGTGGTATCCTTTGCAAATCTCCCATCCCACCTTCCACCCCAGGTTTTGTATGAACAGTTGGTCGTAGGGCTTATGGCTTATAGCACTCAGCCCAACCTCATCTTTGCCATTCCATCTGGTGCAGAACACCTTGCTGCTCCTCATGCAATAGCCACCATCATAACATACCACCCTACCATAGCCCAACAAATCCTACCCTGCACTAGTGTGGCTGCAGCGCCTGATCATTTCTTTTGGGCTCAGGTCAATAATGGTAGGCAGATTTGTTCCCTCTGCTTTTGCCTCGACCATGCAAAAAGAGTATGCCCTAAGGCCAAATCTGCTGCAGCAGCTTCTGAGCCCACCTCTGGAGGTTCAGTATAGGGCACTTTGCTGCCCCTTCCCACCCTCCAATCTCATTCAGTGGGCCCACATGGAAAATCAGCCCCCCAAAACCTCCATCCTCACTCTCCCACCTAAATCTATGCCAGCCAATCAGAGCAATGCTTGGATCAATATTTGCACCCAAGCAGCTGCCCATTCACTCAATACTACCCACTCAAATTTAAATGCCACTATTCCAGTGAACCAAAATCTATAGGATCTATTGGCTGAAACTGACAAATCAGGTAATGTCCTCATTAGTAAGCATACAGGTCAACCTCTCTGCCATGGTGATTATGGTCAGGCAGAATTTTTCCTTCACAACTTTGATGAAACCCCTACCCCTCGCCATTTTGCTCCTCTACCCAATACAGCCCCCTTCCAAAGTGACCACCAGCTCACCTTAGCTGCGGTGGCCTCTCCTCATTGCCCAAAACTATGTACCGCGGTGGCCCAGTCAGTGGCTCAGCTCCAGCATGGCCTGCCCACCATCTTCTTCCCCCTGACTTCCCTGAATCTCCCTGCAGTGGCATCTCAAAACTATTCAATGATGCTGAAATTGCTGTTATGAATGTTGCAATTCTTGCTTCATTCAACCCCTCAGCCAAAATCACCTGCCACAGTATCTCCCTTATCACCCAACTTCCTGAAGCCCGCAAAGAAGCTGAAGTTCTCCTCGCAGCTTTTGTTGAAACACTTTTCCATCATTGTCTTGATGCAGAAGTGGAAAACTCCTACTACGCTGACCTCATCCCCCACTATGCAGATGCCCCAATACCCTGGCTCTCTGCTCTGATCTGGTACTGTAACCAACACCCCTTGATCGAGGTGGGTCTTTCTGAAAACCAACCCCCTGACCCCTCCTCACCCTCTGCCATGGTGGGTTAAGCAGTTTCTGCTTCCCACATGGTTAGTAGTTTGTTTTGTCATTTTGAGTGTTGTGATCCATACTGTCCATCCCCTGGTCGGCATACCTCAAATAAATTGAATCTATATATAAGATCCAGTATAATGTATATCATATTGCTTGCATGTTATCATGTATCTTTAGTCTTATAATTATAGCTATAATTTAATAAGGTGGGATAGATTATCTGTAGTGTGTAATTATTACTAAGTTATTTTCTGGTTCAATTCAAAGTAGATCCATAAAATATGATATAGGCCTTCTGGTATCTGTAAATTGATGGTTGATATGAGCTAGCAGATAGTAATGAGAAATAAAGATATCCATAGTCAGAGCAAAACATTGGACATTTTTTATCCTTTATTCCTAAGCTTTAGACTCAATATTTTTAACTTGCTCAATGGAAGTAGTATCTTAATTTATTTGAAGTAAGCTGATTTGGGGATGGACATACCAAATGCTCAAAGAGAAAGTATTAAAATTAATACCAAATTAAAACACCTGGAAAGCGCTTTGAAAAAAGTTTGAATGGAAACATACCAACCAGGTGGGGAAGTGGCTAACCACTAATAAACCATGATGGAGTGGGAGGGGTCCAGGGTGTTTTGTACCTAAACCTATGCCGCATCTGACTACAATTATAGCAGAGAGCATAGGTGTTGAGGCATCTGTGAAGTGAGGTGCTAGATGTGCAAAAAGAGGGTCATCTGAGGCAAGTTGGGCCGTGCTGATAGCCTCAAAGTAATTAGTGAGGTGGTGCTTAGCAGTCATGCAGCGTTCAGGTAGATAGAACATCCTTGTGGCATTTTCAAGGGTAATATTACCTTTTATGGGTTGAACAGGGAGAAGTTATAAAAGTACTTACAGCATCACTGCCACTTTATGTGATTGTGAGATTTTAGTTTTGGTGAAGTGAAGAAGAACTGGGGGAATGCTGACCCTGAACTGACCATGTGTCAGTACAAAGATGGATCAAAGGTTGGCATCATGAGGGGAATATCTTCAGGGTGTGATGGATCAGGGCCAGCCTGATCCACACATCAACCTTGTAAATATTAGTTCAAATTCATGCACAAATTTGGAGGTCAGATTTATAAAAAGTCAGACCAATCATGAGAGCCACTTGTAATGGAAGTTGTAGGTAAGAATTTGAGGATTCAAGGATGAGGATTGATCAGTTTATTGAACGCCCAGTATCTCACATCCTCCAAATTTTCATTATGTGGGACTTGAGATTTGCACATGCAAAAGTGTGGTTATTGCTTGAGAGCTTAATTTAGAGTTTTAAATTAAACTCAAGAAAAATGCTTAAAAATGAGAAAATGGCAACTGCAAATACGGTTTCATTTTTTCAATCATTTAAACACAATAAAAGTTTAAGTTTTCTTGCTTTAAAAAGAAGATTATTAATATAATAAATTTGTTTAAGAATAACCTAAACCATGAGCTCTGCAAGTGAGCTAGGCCAGGCCTTGGCCTCGTTCATGGCACTATTGTGGGGACAGGCCTTACTGCTTGCTTGCAGCATCGCTGGAACTCTAGTCCATGAATGCATTGGAAATTTGGGGAATGGCGCATGGGGGAAAGGTGGTTCTCCACGGGACTATCAGTCATGTGGTTGGTGACATGACTGGTGCTGCTCAACTCATTTGTCACATATTAGCAAGAACCTGTGTGTTATATAAACAAAACTCAAATACTTTCTTTTCTGTCTTGTGGGGGCTCCGGGAAGAAGCAGTGGTTACCAGCAGAGAGGAATGGAACCAACATCATTTGACCGTGGTTATGGTAGGATTTTCATTGGCATTTTTGCTGCGCAAAGTAGGACAATTATGGGGGCAACAACTCAGCAAACCATAGTTGTCCAGGCAAAGCCAAAACCACCTTTTGGACGTGTGGCATTATCCATGGAGGCATTAGATAAACTTCACCAGGTAATGGCACAGATCTGACTACAGGCATGGTTGGTGCAGGCAATGGGGGGGAAATCCCCTTTTGCACTCCAACTAGCCCAGGTGGTGGATGCATTACCTCCAGAATTGATGGGATGATTTCAGGAACTCATCAAGGAATAAGATAGTTTGCCAAATTCCATGGAGGAGTGTGTGGAGATGATTGACTGAGTGGCATGTCCAGATGAAGAAAAAGATGAGGCCTGGTTGGCATTACTATCAGTCAGCCAGGGACATAGCTCTGTAGAGGAGTATGCTCGAGTCTTCCATCTGTTGGCAAAAGCAGCACAGGTTAAGGATTCCCAGTCCTCACAAATGTTCTGCCAGGGATTGCAGCCAGATTTGCTAGCGGCTTTGACAGCAGCAAAGGTCCAAGCAACGCTGGTGGAGGAAGTGGCTTTAGCAGTTCAAGTTGAAAAACAATTAGCACTGGCATGGGACTGGTGGGAGGAATCAATGTCACATGGGAAGGGACAATCCCCGTTAAGAGGCCGTTCCAGTCAAAGGAGGGTGGCACCCAGCCCCAAGAAACGTGGGAATTTTTCAAGGGGGAGGGCGCCAAGGGAATATGTAAAAAGTTTCCATCAGCCAATTTGCAAGTGAAAGACTCATTCAAAAATAAATCGCCTTCTTCACTTTATTCTTGACTGTTTATCCCCATAGAGCTGCATACAGATGGGGGAATGGAAAGGGCAATGTCCCTGATAGATAATGGGGCAGAAGAGAATAACGCTAAACTGGCATTAGCAGAGCGTTTGAAGCTGCAGGTACAGGAAGGACTGGTGGTGGTTTTTGCTGATGCCTCACAACGGGCGCCATCATGGTGCGTATGCCCTTTGCTGAAGGTACAGCAAGCCCCATTCAGGTTTTGGATGAAGTTTTGTATGATCGAGAACCTGACCCATCCAGTAGTGTTTGGGATGCGCTGGTGGCATCAGTTCAGACCCCAGATCGATGTACCTGCCAGTACCATTACCCTGTACCCCAGGAGTGGTCCACTGATGAAGTGGAGTCTGTTAGTGGGAAACCAGAAGTTAGATGAGCCTCAAACCCTGGGGGCCATGCAGGAAGAGGTCTTACCTGCAGAATACCAAAATTTTGTGGTGATCTTTGATACAAAGAAGAATTTGCCGTTTTCCCCCACTGTCCATTTGCATTCTCTTTCCAGTTTAAGAAAGGATCTAAACTTCCTCATGGTTGTCCAGTCTATCTGTTGAATGAATGAGCCAAGACTGCATTGGAGGACCACATGAGTTTGATGTTGAGCGAAGGTTTGAATGAGCCATCAAAATTAGCTGTGGTATCTCTGGTGTTGCTAGTGCCCAAGGAAAGTGGAGAGTTACGGCCATGTGTGGATTACTGGAGGTTAAATGAGGTCATGGAACTGGTCCCTTACCCAATGTCGCTAATGGAGTATATCTTGCTGATGGTCACGGGATGCAAATTTTCACCAAGCTCAATTTGAAAGATGCTTTCAACCAGGTGCCTGTGAGGCCAGAGCACAAGAGATACATGGCGTTCAAGTGCCACCTTGGGATATTCCAATACCAAGTCATGCCATTTGGGCTGCGAGATGCCCCAGCATTATTTAAACAAATGATTGACTGAGTACTCTATCAGTTGATCAGCCAGTGTTGTATCTCTTATATGAATTACATCCTGGTGTTCTCACGTTCCAAGAAGGCTCATGTACAGGATGTGCGGGAGGTCCTGAAAGCATTGGCTGAGGCAGGATTATGGCTGAAGCCTTCAAAATGTGAGTTTAACTGGGATTCAGTCAGGTTTCTAGAAAATGTGATATTTAGGAAAGGCCTGGGGGTATGCTCTGATAAAATCCAGGCAGTGTGTGCATGGAAGGCTCCAACCGATCAGACAGAGATGAGAAGTTTTCTGGGGATGGTAACTTTTCTCAGGCGGTTCATCAAGAATCTATCAGAATTAGCCTTGCCACTTACATGACTGACGCAGAAGATACCTTTTGTATGGGGGGAAGAATAGGAGCGGGCATTCAACCTGCTGAAAGAGAAGCTCATTTTGGCACTGATCCTTGCTCATCCAGATCTGGGAAAACCTTACATGGTGGAAACAGATGCCTCAAATTTTGCATTAGGAGCGGTACTCCTACAGAAGGGTGAAGATGGGTTGGAGCACCCAGTGCATTATTTCAGTCAGAAATGATCCCTGCAGAAATGAATTATCTGATATATGACAAGGAGCTACTGGTGGTGGTTGCAGCGCTGCAGGAGTGGCAGCACCACTTGTTGTATGCCTGTCACCCCTTCATAGTATGCATGGACCATCAGGCACTGGAATATTACTTAGAGCCCAGAAAAATGAATCAGCGCCAAGCCCATTGGCATGTGGAGCTGACTCATTATGATTTCTGAGTGGGATACTGTCCAGGAGCTGTTAACACCATAGTTGATTGGTTGAGCTGGGATGCGGGGCTAGTGTACAAGAAGGCTGAGTTGGAGAAGTACAACACAGCAGCCATGCTCTGGGAAGGCCAATTCACCATGATGGTGAGTGAGGAGGATGAACTGGAGAGGGAGATCTGAAAAAAGCAAATGAGGTCTTCATTTGGGCGACAGTTATGGGCAGAAACAGCAAAGGGCCAGCGTCACAGCCTGCATCATACATATGGAAGGTATATTGTAATAATGTGTCATGACTTGCGGATATGGGTTCCAATCCCATCACTGCAGTGGGAAGTGCTGCAGGCATTGCATGAACACCCGCTGGTGGGACATCCAGGGGTTGTGAAGATGATTGACTTGGTGCACCGGAAGTATTCCTGGGCTGGACTACAAAGAGATATAAAAAATATGTGGTGGAGTTCCTGGTTTGCGTGCTTTCAAAGCCCTCACAAAAGCAACCCACGGGTAAGTTAGTCTCACTCCAGATTCCAAATAAGCTGTGGGGGTCAGCCAGCATGGATTTCATTACAGGGTTACCTAAGATCCAGGGAATGGATGTGATAATGGTTGTCATCAATCAGCTAACAAAATATGCTGAGTTTTTCCCTTGTACCTCAAAATTATCAGCCAAGGACACTGCAAGGGTTTTTTATTGATGAGATATTTGCCCATCATGGCCTACCAGCAGAGATCTTTGAAGATCGCAGTCCCTGATTTGTATCAAAATTCTGGTCTAGCCTGCTCAGTAATTTAAAAATTTTCCCATGTGGGGCCTCAGCATACCATCCCCAGTCCGATGGGCAAACAGAAAGGGTAAACCAAATACTGGAGCAATACCTCTGATGCTATGTCTCTGACCAGCAGGACGATTGGGTTACATGGATTTGACTCACTCAGTTTGCTTACAATAACCACCACCAATCATTGACTGGAATGTCACCATTCTTCACTAATCATAGATCCAATCTGGCGTTGGATGGGGGATCAAATGGAGGAGTATGCCAGGGGCGGAAAAATTATCCTGAAGAATGAATGAGATTGGAAGAAAATTGCAAACCAACCTAAATCACGCCACAGTGCGGCAAAAACAATATGTAGATCGACAAAGAGCGCCAGAACCATCATTTTCTCCAGGGGATTGAGTGCTGGTGGTGGTGAAGAATTATGCAGTACCAGTGAATATCCAGAAACTCAAACCAAAGTTCTTAGGCCCATATAGGGTGATCTGGGTTGTTAGCAAGGTAGCATTTGAATTGGACCTCCCAGAAGGGTCAAAAGCCCATCCAGTTATCCATGGGTCTCAGCTTCAAGGATTCTGAGGGCAAGGACCAGAGCGGCCTGGGCCACTGAACCCACGAGAGGAGAACAACCAGGAATATGAGGGTGTGAAGATCCTGAAGGAGCGTCAGGTCAGGGGTTGCAAGAAATTTCTGATAAAATGGAAGGGTTACCCGGTGGAGGAAGCGACCTGGCAAACACCTGAGGAGTGTGCATGCTGCCTTGAGAAGATCTGGGAGTTTTTGGATTCACAAGGGGGTGATGTGACAGATTGGGGCCAGCTTGATCCGCACATTGAACTCATAAATATCAGTTTGGATTCATGCACAAATTTGGAGGTCAGATTTCAGAAGTTGGACCAAACACAATAACCACTCATAATGGAAGTCATAGGTAAGAATTCAGGAATTTAAGAATAAAGATTGATCTGGCATATCGAATGCCAGTATCTCAAATCCTCTGAGTTTTCATTATGTGGGACTCAAGGTTTGCATGTGCAAAAGTGTGGTTATCGCTCAAGAGCTTAATTTAGAGTTTAATACTAAACTCATGAGAAATGCTTTAAAAATGAGAAAACAGCAACTGCAATTACAGTTTTTTTTCTTAATTGAAAAAACACAATAAAAGTTTAAGTTTACTTGCTTTAAAAAGAAGTTTATTGATATAATAAATTTGTTTAAGAATAACCCAAACCATGAGCTCTGCAAATGAGCTAGGCCAGGTCTTGGCCTCGTTCATGGCACTATTGTGGGGACAGGCCTTATTGATTGATCGCAGCATCGCTCAGGACTCTAGTCCATGTATGCATTTAAAATTTGGGGAATGGCGCACGGGGAAAGGTGGTTCTCCATAGGACTATCAGTCATGTGGTTGGTGATATGGCTGGTGCTGCCCAACTAATTTGTCACATATTGTCAAGAACCTGTGCGTTACACAGGGGAGGAAGCTGCTGTAATGGTAAGCTGATGATCACTAAGGAATGTTATGGCAATATTTTTAGGAATATACTTCCTGGGTTTGGAGTGAGTATCAAAGTCATAGTATAGAAGTGACTAAAGTCAATTTTATTGGAGGAAGATGTAACGATATTACTTAGTTTATTAACCTCATCCAATAGTTCCCATGGATTCTGGTTAATTTTAATGGAGGCATCAGTGGGCAGTTGTGCATGGGTGAGCAAATGGGGGTGGCGCTTGGATAGGTACAGTAGTTAAAGCCTAAACCTGATTGGGTGGTGTATCTTTATGTTGGTGAGGATGGCTGGACTTTTGGGGTGGTATAAGTCCTGGGGAACGTCCCCTTTGCTTGGACTGGGTGTCATTCCCTTTACCATTCAAAAAAGATCTAAAAAGGTCAGCTGCCCCCCTCATCTCCCAGGGCGACCTCTCCCATGTGGTAGATGTCCAGTGGGTCATGGCTTACCCCTTGAGAATTCCACCACCTAAGCCTGTATTAACAATTAAGAGAATTAGTATGGCAGATTGAGAAAATTTATGATAAGGTTTCAGCAAATTGGGATCATCATGGGACAAAGGGTTGAATGTGGCCAACAGCGATGAGCCTTTGGCAGCAATGGATGACAGCTTCAAATATGGTAACAATGCCCAATAGCCTTGTACTTTTGATGAATAAAGCCAACAATATTAAACCTTTGGTAAAACTAGCCAACGGCATTGGGTCTTTGGCAAATCAAGACATCAGCATTAAACTCCCCCCAGTAGCATCAAAATCCCAATTCAGAAAACCCACATGGATAAACAGACTTCAGAGTGATTGGGTGTGGGTAGGTTGGGTGTCCTAAACCTGTTCTCAACCTTTTGGGACTGTCCCTACGTGGAGTGGCCCTGGGAGGCTCCAATTACCCATTAGGGGAGACATCACCACTTAAATTGGTGTAAGCGTGGCAAAACTGCAATTTGGGAATCTGCATATTAACCAATGCTGACTTGGCTCACCGCTGACAGTTTCAGAGTTGGTTTCAAACAATTAATTTCTCCTCCACTCAAAGTTTTACCAAGCTAGGTTTAAATTTGAGGGCCCAGGTCCCATGTGCTCATAAGCTATTCCCCAATTGACTGACCATTTAAACAGTTGTACCACACTGGAAAGATTTACAGTTGTTTCTCTTTTCCTAAAATTCAATAAAAATTTCCATGTTTCAAAAACAAAATTCTTAGATAAAATTATTCTTTGCTGAAACCCTGAAACACCCCTAAATTTGAATTATGGGATGCACAATGGCTGGGCCATCATGGTCATGTTGGTGACATTGTTGCCTTCTGTATCAAATGGGCCTACTGCGTTAAAAGTTTCTTGGAACTTTCTCATTCGCTGAGGCAATCTGCCACCAGGATCTTGGCATTTTATGTACATAATTATCCCTGCTCTAGGAGAGGATCTGCACTCTTGCTGATGTTGCCATACCAAGTCTCCCTATGGGGAAAACCAAACCACCCAATCCAGTCCCACAAATTTCCTACGCTCAGGCACATAAGCCCTGGAGCTGTGACAGCCTGGTTTTTCGCCAGGTTGCTTTTTAAGTTTGTAGCCCATTAGCGCCCATTAGGTACTTATCTCCCAGCTCATTTAAACGTTGTTTGAGCAGCAGTGCACATGGCATTCTGGATCACCTTTTAAGTGTTTTTGCATTCTGACTGTCAGGCCAGTCTAAACTTTATTTGCCGCTTTCCTGACAGGTGGGGGTAGTAGCTTTGTGCTGCTCATTAATTGAGTGGGTTGGGGTGGAGGGAACAGCAAGATGCCCCATTCAGAAGCAGCAAACACAGCGTCAGAGGAGGGGGCCAAGTTGGTGTCAGCAGCATGGGGCAGGTTTTTTTGTTATGGTTTAAGGCAAAATGGATAAGGTAAACTTGTCAATAGTTGCTGACCCTAGCCTAAAAGCTATGATCTGGTGCCATGGCCAGGTGACCATACAAGGAATCTTCTGGGCAATATGGTGGTGGTGTGTTTGATGGTAGCAGTGGCATGAAGTGCAACAAGGTGCTCTGCACTGGTAAGTAAAGTGAAGTTAAAATTAGGGTTATGCTATATGTCAAAAGCCCTATCATCAACACATCATACAAAATCTGGGCAGGGAGATGTAAGGTAGGTTTGAAAAAGATAATACCATTTTAGTATCTGTAGTGAGGCATGTATGAGTTGTAGGGATAGGAGTATTTTTATAAATTAATAGGGTAGCTGCAGCTGCAGCTGCACCTCTTTAGAGGAGAAATCAATATTAAAGTAGCCCTCAAAAGGGTAAAAATCAATAAACACAGATGGTTCAAAGGTAGCAGAAGAAAGCTTGATAATTGCCTTGTCAGCGTATGGGAACAAGCGCCCATAGTTGACATGATGGCAAAAGTAAAGCTTAAAGCGTAGGAGGGCACTAGGGTGGGAATGAGGTGGGTGGACATATGCAAGGTGCAAAGCGAGGTCTCTTGGGGGAACACACCAAGATAAATAATTGTATAGACTGGTAAGCCAAGCTGTAAGCGATTGCCAATGGGCAAAAACACTAGGAGGAGTTTCACTGCTGTCTCACCTGGGAGAAGCAGGTGGTGGGGCTGATGACATTTGTGGAGCGGTGTCATGGCAAGTTGGAGTGGTAAACTTACCTTTTACTTTCAATAGAATTGCTAAAATTTTAGATCAAGCGGAGAGAAAAGTTAACAAGCAGATTTTAAGAAGTAATATTACATAATTTTTTTATTTAATTGAATGAGTTATTACAAGCTCTAAAGTTAATAAAACTGAGCCAACAGTTTTATCAATTAACTTTTACAAATGCCCTGCATTTACTAAGATCCTAATTGGCATTAAGTATCGCTATACTTTACTTTATAGTTATGTAACAAATCAAGTCTTTGGTGACTATAGATTAGAACTAAATGCAGAACTTTCTGAGTGGTTAAATTAGATTAGTACATATTAATTTTACAGTAAAAAGTCAAGACAAAAATGCAACCTCATCCTCTCATTCCCCATTAGCAAATAGATTTTATAGGATTCTTTATTCATTCAGCAGTAATGAGTCACCAAGGTATAAAGATCCTTGACCCCATGTACATTTTTATAACGTGATACAAGATAGTCAAGAGTTAAATTAGACACTTAAGATGGTACCTTAATTGCTATTAAAATGATTATACCATGGGAGACTATAGGCACTATAAGTTTAAAATTTGAGTTTGCTCACTAAACTTTACTTATATTAAACTACATGATTACATAATATACACTCTAGTTTGAGAGAGTATATACTAATTATGATACATAATAATATAAACATAGTAGCAATTTTTATTTAAAAGCATTATGAGTGATGGTTCAAATTTTTGAATTACCTTAAACTTCAATCAAGCCTTAGCAGATAATTAAGTTATAATGAGATTGTGCCAACCGGTTAATGATAGCCTCTTGGTATACTTACCCATCTTTCTTAGTTAGTACCAAAGAATTCTGATGTGGTTCTACAAAGCTTGATAAAAAATTATTTTATGTTATAAGGCATCTGATTTAGTATAATAAGTTAATAAGGGTAATTATCAGAAACTAAATTAGCAGAAAGACATATAGATAGAAGTAAGATACAGTATCATACAACATATTATATACAGAGCATCGTGTTTCTTTTGTTTTCTAATTTTTAGCTATAATTTAAAAAGTTGAGATAAATTATCTGTAGCATTTAAGTCTTACTAAGTTATATCTGGTTCAATTCAAAGTTTATTTATGCCATGTAACATATTCCCTTCTGGTAACTGTACATTGATGGTTGATCTGAGCTAGCAGATAGCAATGAGGAATAAAGATATCCATGTAAAATGGTTTAGCAAAACGGTAAACATTTTCTTATCTTTTATCCTAAGATTTTAACTCACCATTTTTACTGGCTTAGTGTGAGTAGTATCCCAAAGATAATATGTATAAAAATTAGCTTAAAATTCTATAAAGTGAGACTAACATGTCTACTAAATTTATGGCTATATCTAGAACATCAATTTTTAGCACTAGTGTTGCCCAACCCAAAAGTGGGAGTTGCCACACATCTTTATTTTCAAATAAGCCAAACAAAGGGATTTTTCATAATAAGAAAATTCCTAATATAGTCCTTAAGTTATCAGCTTAGGAAGCCATATGTTGAGAATTTTGCCCACCTTACCAGCCATCTAGATTACCATGGATTGCTTTGGGATAATTCCCTATAGTAAGTGAATTGGATATTGGTTGACCCCAATTTTGGGGTAATAATGTATGGGGATTGTAAGCAATTTTCCTGGTTTGGATCCATTGGGGATCTATCTGATTGAATACTTAAGATCTCTCTGGCCAGAGTTTCTGTCAAAATGGGGCATCTGATAGTTGATTAATGATTAACTATCAGGTGTACCAATTGGGATTGGTCAGGTTAATCACCAACTTATTGGAAACATAAGGAGAAGGTTGCAAGGTGAGTGCTCCTGCCTGCAACTAGCAAATTTATTAATTGTTTTGTGACCTGCCATAATGGGTAACAATTTCCATTGCCTAAGCAGGTCACTTTCCAAATATGGTTGGTTCGCTAGTACAAGTGAAAAACGTTAGGGACACATTTTTGACTCTTTCTGTTTTAGGTCTCAAAGATTGCAAAGAAGGAATCCTAACCAGAATGGGGAAGACCATTACTGGTGAGATGATGAAGAGTAATTAAACATAAATGGCTGCCGTTTCATCACTGAGGCACCAACTGAGGGTTGAGCGCTGAATTCCCTCTTTAAATTTCCCTCATAATTCACAATAAAAAAAGAAGTTAATTAACAGAATTCATTATTAGATTTATTTTTATTCATTTTCAGGAAATTATTGCTGTGTGCTTTAATTAAGAGACTCTTTAGAAGGATAAAGAATAAGGATCAAGGATCTTGGGAAGAGAAGCTGAGCTGAGATGGGAATTGCTGCCAACTTCATGTCACCAGAGGAAAGGCTGTAAACTAGGATCTTAGCGTGGATCAAGTTAGGCGGATAAGAGAATAAATCCCTACTGAGGACATCTAGAGTATTTTGAGGAGTAATACCAGTCAAGCGTTGGACCAGAAACTAGTAAACTATTCAACTATGGATAATAGTTTTCATAATATTATCAATCATATATCATATATCATCAGACAACGCGAAGAGTGCACAAACTGAACCTGTGCAGTTATCAATTAGGGATTAATATTTGTGAATGAGCAGCGAAGCCCATATAATTTTAACAATTGGTGCTCACTACGGGGGTTGTAGTTGAGTAGGATACACTAGGACAAGATTTTGTATAAGGATGAGTTAAAAAAACTCTGGATGAAGTTGGCAACTGTCAACAAGAACTCTTTGAATTCTGCAGATCATCAATAATTTACTGCCTTGGAGGAGAGAGTTACTAAGATTAATGAAGGAGTAAAAAATGTCACTAGTTTTGGTAATGAGTTACTAGGAAAAGTAACGTCATTAAAGAAAAATGAAGGATATTTAGTTTGAAAATTTTTATTCTGGAAAATGGAATGTGAAGCAGATCACATTTTATTATGGGCATTCAGCGCATATATAGAGTGGCTGATTAAGCAAGTTGAGGAATTGAAGACACATAAATGTGAATGTGAGCCCTTATGTGGTGACCAACGCCAAAGAGAGGACCCCAAGAACTCCAGTTGAGAAGGTGACTATTCCATGAAATATGCTGACAAGATTCACAGCCATTTTGGAGATGACTCCTGAAATCACTCCTTAAGTTAGTCAAGTAACCAAACCAAGAGTGGTGACTAAAGAAACTTTGGAGGAATTTAAAGTACTCTGAAATTACCTACTTTCCATCAGGATAACGCCCCTGCGTTTTTCCAATTATTTGACATGACAATGTTAAGTTATGCAATTGTCAAAAGGCTTTGACAGTGATGAACTGTTTAGACATCGATTGTCAGAACCTAATGTTGTCCCATATAGAGGGGGACAGCTGATCGTACTCATAGGCCAAGGCTGCCATCATGAAAGAATTTGGAAGTCCCACGTACAAGTTGAAGCACAAGCAAGAATTCATGGAAATTCAATTTCAGAAGGATGAATTCTTAGTGAGTTTTGCCAATTATTTCTACCAAGAACCACAGATTTTGGTTGGAGAAAAAGTTCTGGATGATTTTAAAGCACGGATTGTGTTGCAATCAGCCCTTCAGCTTTATCATAATTACATCAAATGATGTCTTCCATGTTTGCTACCAAGATTACTACCTTGCAGATGGTGAATCATTTTAAATATTAGGAGATAAATTTGATGCCCCTAATAGAAGTTTCAAATTGAGTCCAGTATGTAATTTGAATCCTATGAAGGGAATCAAGGGTGCTAAAGAGTCCAATAATTGAACTGTGCCAGGAAATAAGCCCAAAGAGTTCAAGCTTATTGATAACAAAAAACGTTGTTACCAGTGCAGAGGAAGAGGACACTTTGCTGTTCACTGCAAGAAGTCTAAGGAACAGATCAATGTAGTCCAGGCGAAAAAGTCTAAATCCACATAGGAGTTGGGAAAAGGGCCCATGCCCTAGACAGAGAACAGTCTAAAGCTGCATAAAAACCCGTTCCCCCTGATATTACATGAAGAAATTGATGTGAGTGATCTGTTTGTCAATGATGATGCGTCAGATCAGCTATATCAAGTGGTCAATTTGGATGTGAATGCAGTAACCAGATCTGGAGCAAAGAGATCAACCCCAAAATAATTAAGAAAGTTGCTAGGCTGTATGCATGACATCTGGTGGACAAGATTCAAGCTGCAGATAATCTGGAAGAATTGAACAAGGTCAAATTAGATGAGGCAAACCTGCCTATCCCCTTAGCATGATCAAGGAATTGTTTGCTGATCTATCAGCGCAAATAATTCAGACCCTTTATTAGGCAAAAAATGCCACAATATAATCAGTAAATAAAATTTTACAATACTCTAAGTGTACATATATAAATATACTGGTTAATTTAGTATGGGTGTGGGCGATAGTTGACAGCAGAGTGCCTATTTATATTGTCTTGCCAAGCTGTTAAAGAAGATGAGTATCTTATCTGATTTGGAATACAAGAAAGAATATGGGACAGCCAGGCTGAATACCACCATCTCTTGTGGAGCGTATAGTGCTATACCACTTAGTTTAGATTTTTAGTGGTATCAACCCCCATAATAGTTTTGGCTAACCAAATTTATGATGTTTTGATTGGGACAGAGTTTCTACAAAAAGTTAGGGTTATATGTAACTTCAAGGCTAATACATTGACTATATTGGGTCAAATGTTACCATTATTTTATTAGAAAGATGGAAAAGCTCCACTGACAAGGAGGAATACTTCATCAATCTGATCTACAATGACAGAATTGTCCCAATTTGTTACCAAATAGTTGGCTGAAAGTGATGAGAATTGCCAGCAGAAATCCTGGAAAATTGGAGAGTTACGTCAAGGGTAAAGAATTTGAGGATCATACAGCTGGGATCACATATTATAGTCAACATGGAGTTGATAATGGAGATACCTGAGCTGCTGTATGGAGAAGTCAAAAGCCCCTGGAAGAAGTCCAGAGTAGAGCCTTGGGTGGCTCCTGGAATAATTATGCCGGGACATGGAGAAAGTCAAGTTCTCCTGGCGAATTTGAGTAAAAAACTGACGAAGATTGAGATAAATCAGATCATATTGTTTATTCATCTAATCCTGATGGCTGAATTGAGGAAATTCCACGATTTTGGGACCCTCGTTGAAGTGGGATTACTGGCAGGGGTGACTAAAAGCATTAATATATTGGTCAATTGAGAACAACTTACTGATCTGGTGGACAGACAGCAGGAGGAGGTGCTTGAATTATTTTACAAGTATTGGGAAGTATTCACTCAGGATGACCACAATTTGAGATGCGCAGGAAATGTAACCCACAAAGTTGACAATGGGGGAAATTTGCTGATAAGAAATAGACCAATTTGATGGTTGAAGGTCGATGAAGTGGTAGTGGAGGAAGAAATTAGTAAAATAATGAAGCATTGGCTTCTAGTTCCGTCGTCAAATCCTAGGTGAGCCCTATCCTTATTGTGAAAAAGAAGGATGCTTTGAATCAGGTGATGATTGATTATTGGAAACTGAATAAGATTACAAAGAAGGATTTGTATCCACTACCATGAATTGAAAAATACACTAGATTAATTTGGAGAAGCAAAGTAATTCTCCACAATGGATTTAAATCAGGATATTGGAAAATTAATTTGTTAGCAGAAGACCAAGAGAAATGCATGATCATCACTGCGCAGGGGCTGTATCAACAAATGAGGATGCCCCAAGGTCTATGCAATGCGCCTGCGACGTTCCAGAGGTCCATGGATGCAATACTAAATGACTTAAAGTTGTCATTCATCCTGGTGTACTTGGACTATATAAATATGTTCAGTAGGACGTTTATGACCATTTGTACCACTTGGAGGAAGTGTTCAATAGACTGTTCACAGCTAAACTGAAGATTAAGCCAAGGAAGTGTCACTTCTTCAAGAAAGAGTTGATATATCTGGGATTCGTGATTAACTCTAGTGGACTGCAGCTGCAAGCCCAGAAGATCAAAGCCATAGAACGAATGGCTGTGCTGAAGGTGTCCAAGATATCCAAGTGTTTCTTTGTAATGGTCAGATATTATAGAAGATTTATTCAGGATTTTGCCAGAATTTCCAAGCCCTTATTCCATCTATTGAATAATCTGAAGAAAGGATTCATATGGAATGAAGAAGCACATAAATTTTTCAATGAGTTACACCAGAACTTAATAGATTCTCCAATTTTGAAATATCTGACTTTTGATTAGGAATTTATTATACAAACCAATGCTTTGGCAATAACAATCAGCGCCATATTAAGCAAAGTAGATGAACTTAGGGATGAACATCCAGTGGCATATGCGAGCCAGACACTTTCAGCCACTGAGAGGAACTATATCATAACTGAGTATGAATGCCTTGCAGTCATTTACGCCTGTAAACATTTCAGGTGTACATCCACGTATTGCACTTCAAAGTGGTGACAGACCACTCCTTGTTGCATTGGCTTCACAATTTGTGAGAACCAGAAGGATGACTGGCCTGATGGGCATTGGGTTACAGGCTTACAATTATGAGATTGTTCACCAAGTGGGGGCTTCTCATCAGAATGCAGATGGCTTATCGCAGTTACCAATGGTCCAGATGGTATACCAGCAGGCGGATAAGTTATTCCAGAGAATGGTTGACAGAGAAATTGGGAATGAGCCCTGAGAACTCAAGGTGCGCTTCAAAAAGTGATGGAAAACACTGAGACCATGGATGAACAAGTGTTTAAGATGATAATTGGGAAATGGTTATTATTCCCAAAACTGTCAGAAAGATCAGCTATCATTCAAGCCACTCATAAGATTTTTGGGCATGGAGGTCTAAGAAAAATGACCAACCATATTTGCCAGTACTACTGGGAGTCAATCAACTATGATGTTGCTGACTATCTAGCTTGTTGTGTGGAGTGCCAGTTGCATAAGCCACATAAGAATATGACTGGATACAGACTGGTCTGCCCTGGATTTGCTTGTCATATGGTGTCCATCGATGTGATGGGACCTCTGCCAATGAGCACAGGGGGAGTCAAGTGTATAATAGTTGTGATCAATCATCTGATGAGATGGGTCGAGATAAAGGCCCTGGCAAAAGTAGATGCTACCAGTACCACAAGTTTCATCCTGGATCAAGTATTATAATGAAATCAATGCCCGCAGGTCTTGCTGAGCGACAATGGGACAAATTTCACATCTCATGTAATCCCACAATTAAATGAAATAATGGGGATCCAAGGTGTTGTGTCTGTACCCTACCAGATGGAGATGAACGGACTGGTGGAATGAGTTAATGGGACGCTGGCCATGACGCTGAGGAAGCTGGTCAAAGGAAGAACTTCTGCATGGGGATTGTACCTGAGTTCAGTGATGTTTGCCTAAAATATCAGTCATCATACACAACAGAAAAACGAAATTGAGTTACTTATGCGAGGAAGTCCGCGTTGCCACCAATTTTATAACCAGTATGGAACCAACATTGGGGATGAGTGCCGAGCAGTGACTGAACTGATTGATGAATATCCTGATTTGAATGCAATTGCAAGCATTTGATACAACTTTGAAGAAAAGGTTATGAGCAAAAATATTGGACAATAAGAACTGACTGGACTTATCAGAATTCTGAATAGGCAAAAGAGTTGCCTATTGTAATATGCATGGTTTCAGGAGAAGAAACAAACTGAATGCATTGTGGTCAGGTCCATTTGAGATTATCACCAAGATGGCGACAGATGCCTACTCCATCAAGAATCTCTTGGATGGAAGATTTGTAAATTTAGTCCATGGTAAGTATTTGAAGCGATGGATTGATGAAAAAGATAACATAAAAAGAGTTCCCAAAGGACCGCTGAACCATTAAGTTGGTTATGTCCTAGTAATTTGGCTTAGTCCAAAAAAGGACCTCTGAACCAATCTAGATGGTTAATTCTTAAAAAGTAAGACCTCTGAACTATAGAAAACTGGTAGGTCTAAGTATACCTAGGATCCAGTTTGGGGGAATAAAATAAAAAGATGGACCTCTTAACTGAAAAAAGGTCAAGTCCCATGGAAAAAAGAAGAAGAAAATAAAAAGATTGATAAAGATATTGGAAAAATTAAAAAAACTGCATAGAAAAACTGATTTTTTATAATTTTTATTTTATTATTGATTATCCTCAATTTTGGGGATGATTTCACTTATGTCACCTCTTGGGGGAGGGAAGATAGATTGTAGTAGGAGTGAATGACCCATCAAAATCTATGTGAGATTGATGGTAGTGAGGGCTAGATCTACACAAAACCAAGCTCATTTTGTGGACACAGATCTCTGCAAGAAAGCAACTAGGGGAAGTTGAAATTGAGATGTTGGAAAAGCCAAATGCAATACCCTGGAGAAGGGAGGGAAGCGATAGTAAAAAAAGAGGCAGTTGGTGAATAACCCTGAGTAATCCTGATATGGTACCAGAGCCAGAAAATTGGTCTTGAACGCTTGCTGACGGGCTTCATCAAGAACACCGGACATATGGTCCAGCAACGAGCATGGGATACTAGGCAGGGGTTGTCAAATCATGCCCCCTAATAAAGCCATCAGCAGAAGTACCAATGGGATGCCCCAGAAATGAGATAGTCATGCAAGGAGCAAGTGGTATCCTGCAAGTGACAACTATGAGTTTTTCAGAAGCTGAAGCAGAAAGAGTGATGGAAATTGGGAGAGGCTGGAAGCTTCATGGCCCAACTTAGAAGAACTTGGCTGGCAAAGCAAAAAGCATAAGCTGTGATATCCTGATCTAGGATTTCTTAAGGTCAGAAGAATTCAAGCTATAGATAAAGCCTCAGTGATTTGGGCCCATAATTCTGTGTAGGGGGGTTTGAAATGTATGCTGTTGCCAATGATGAGTTCAGTGGCCAAGACAGATGCTTAAATATTGACCAAGTCAGAAGAGAAACTCTGGAAGCAAGTCCAACCTGGCAAGGAAGGAATGATCAAGAGTGAAGGGCATTATTTCAGGAGGATAAACGATAATGTTAGGTGCATCTGCAAAAGAAGCTAAATCCAAAAGAGTTTTAGAAACTAACTCTGGAATTGATGACAGAGGAAGGATTGGCCACAAGTCATTTGAGATAATCGCTAACCTGGTTTCAGTGGGGTTGGTTACCAATTCCAGTAATTCAACGGAAGGACTAGCCACTGGTACTTGGCTAGTAGTATGAGTCCTGGAAGGACCATAGAAGAGATTCTGTCACACAGACTGACTCATCCGCTAGAAAGCTGAAGATCTTAATCAGACAAACTGTTGAGAAGCTGTTGGTATTGTGACTCAGAATTTACCATATGAGCTGGACGAGAGGGGTGATGACAGACTTATATGATAGTCAATATTATGCACTCTGAAATTAATTTAGCTTAAATTTTGGAAAAACTAATCTCAAAATTAATGGGATAAGCTCTCCAGAGAAGAATTAAGAATGATTTGAGCCAAGAGGTTATGAGAAGCAAAATAACAAGGGTGAACATAAATGAGCATTCTTAATTGGGCCACAAAATGAACATTGACAGTAAGAATCTCCTGTCAAGGATGAGGAGAAAATTAGGAAATTGAGGACGCTGGACCAAGAATCCTGAATATGACAGCGGGTCATATGCCCTGACGGGGGAAAACAGGATCCTAGGATTAACATCATCATGAGTAAATTGATCAGCCCATAATGATAGAAGATTGTGGGGACCACGCTCTGAGTAGGAGGTAGCAAGGAGGAAGAGGAAGAGAGCCGCATGGCGAAGGTCGTCCTGAGCAGCATTGAGTACTGATGATCATACTCCACTTGAGTAAATGAAGTATTTAACTGAGTGTCCAAAGCAGTGTTCTCCTGCCCAGGTACTTTTCTTGCTGGAAGTCTAGGCAAGAGGGGGATGTGTTGGAATTTTTGCCCATTTTCCCAGCTGGCTAGATTAGTGGGGATCGCTAGGGGATAATTCCTTAATGCTAGGTGAATTGGAAATCAGTAGACCCTGATTTAAGGGTAACTATGTTCAGGGGATTTTAGGTTATTCACCTGGTCAGGTCTGTCAGGGATCAATTCGTGTGAATGCTTAAGATCTTGTTGGGCAGGCTTGCTGATAAAATAGGGGCATCTGATAGTTAATTAACTATCAGTTGTACCAATTGGGATCAGTTGGGTTTCATCATCAACTGATTGGGAATTTAAAGAGTAAGTTGTGAGGCGAGTGATGTCTCCTGTAACTAGCAAATTGATCAGGTTTGCAACCTGCCTTAATGGGTAACAAGTCCAATTACCTAAGCAGGTTGCTTGCCAAATATGGTTGGTTCACTTAGATCAAGAGGAAAACGTTAGGGAACATTTTCCAACTCTTTCCATTTTAGATCTTAAGGATGTTCAATGATTGAATTCTAGCCAGGATGAGGAAGACCATTGCTGCTGATATGAGTATGGGTGATTCAACAGCAATGCTGCCATTTCATCGAGGAGGTGTCAACTAAGGGTTGGGAGCCAAATCCCCCACTATAAATTCCCTAGAATTTACTAATAAAAAACAGAATTTTCTCAAATAATAATTTAGCAGACTATTACTTTTACTAGAGTCTTAGCTTAGTAAACTTTAGCAGAATCCATTTGTTCTATTCTTTCTCAGGGATATTATTAATGTGTGTGATAATTGGGAGACTCTTTTATAAAAAGAGTAAGGATCTGAGAGAGGATCCAGAGAAGAAGTGGAATCAAATCAGAGGATTGCTGCCAACTGTGTGCCAAACCAGAGAAAATTGTAAATGGGGATCTAAGAGTAGATTGAGTTAGGCGGTACAAGGGAACAAATCCCTATTTTAAGACATCATAAGTATTTTGAGAGGAAATACTGGCTGAGTGTTGGGCTGAAATCTAATACTTCCATTCAACTATGGATAATGGTCATCATACTATTATAAACTGATTTATCAATTATTATACAATGCGGAGAATTGCACAAAACCCAAGCATGTGCAAGTAATAAGTTTATAGGGGTTATTGGCTGAAAATAATCAGATACTATAAATTTGTACACCATTAGAGAGCATGTTGTCAACCCAAACGACCAAGGCATCCTCCTCCCTCAAGGACAAGGGATAAATTGGAGAGGATATATTGATGAGATCCATTGTGAAATTAAACTCAAAGTCAAACTTGGTGTGCTCAAGGAGGGCTGTCCTTAGAGGATCAAACAGGTCAGAATATCTGCATATGTATTCAAGCAGGATAAGTGCTAGGGTCGGGGTGTCAGTCAGTTGTATAGAGGCTAGGCCCACCTTAGAGAGAGGGCCCCACTTTCTAAAGAGCGCCATTGTGCTCTCATCCAGGCAAGGGATGGTAGTCGTGACTCCTGGGGAAACTTTGCGTGCATGATAGAGTCCACGAGGTTAGTAAAGATGTTAAACCATCACCACCAGCTAACACCCAGAATAATGGGGTGCAGGATTTTTAATTGAGGAGAAGCTCTCCACAAAGTACCCATCTCCTGCATTGAAGAAAACAGTTGATAGTATGTGATAGCTCAAAATAGTTTGAGATGCACCACTTTCACAAACTAATTAACACTCAGGGGTAGATCTAGGGCCCCCACCAGCTATTTACAGATGAAGTTTTTAGTAGCGCCAGTGTCCACCAAAGTGAGCGCTTAAAAATTCATCCCTTTAGAGAAGGTAGCCATTAACAAGAAGTAAGGAGAGGGGTTTTTATTTTCTAAAGAGCCAAGGGAGGAGAGGATGGCTCCAAGCCCAGAGGGCGGGGTATAAGAGAAAATATCCCCTAAGGATTCAACAGAGTATGACTTCACAATGACAGTGAGTTGCCACGGGATTCTATTTTAGTAGGGTAGCTTAATGCTCTATGTTCAGCGGAAGGGAGATCCTTAACACATGAAACTACACCAGTCAGGATTACCAAGCTTTTGGTGGAGTCAGCCAAGGTGAGCTCCTCTTCAATCATCTTTTCATGGATATATACCCATTTCTGGATATGGTTTGTTAAAAAAAGACTCTGGAGTAATTGGGAAGAGTTGTTCAACTGGGCCAACTGGTACAAAATGTTGGACAGGAGGCATAGGTTCTAAAGCAGCAACTGAGGGCCTGTGGCTAGAGTGAATTGCTTGCTCTGAATCAAATGGGTTAAACTTACTGACCCCTCTACATTTGAAAACAAATGCGAGGGGTACTTTGTGGAGTGCAGCGGTGCAGGGCCAGTATTGAGAAGTCCCCCACCTATGAGGGAGATTTTAGTCTCATCTTACCTTGAGCTCACTGTTTCAAAGCGGTACTTGGAGAATACAGAAGCAGGATATTCTATGGTCAGGTTGGAGGTGTCCATAACAGCTAGTGCCTCACATGGATATGTTGCCTCAGGATCTGAAACCTGATGGGACACCACAGAGATAAATTGTCAAGTTCTAAGATCTGAAATTCCGCGGTACAGTTAGGCTTGGCAAAACAGAGGCTGTTGGACAGCAGGGATGCAAGGATGTAGCATGTCCCAATTGAGGGATAAGTTTTATCTCATATGCTAAGGGCAGCACCAGTGTTATCAGGGACTTGCGGAGGAGGGACATTTTTCAACGGTTCAAGGGATTCTAATCTTTATGCCTTCTTTTGAAACAGGTGCAAGTACTATGCTATGGTGAGGTCTCCTTGGGCAAAATGGACAAAGGAGCTATAATCCACAAAGGTAGCAGGGGGAAACTCGCAGGGCGTGACAAAAGTTTATAACACTAGGATAGAACCCTGGATAGATCCATTATTCTCCACAGCGGATAGTAACCATTAGTGAGCTCCCTCTGAAATCTCTCAAAGCAGCAGTTGGTAAAAGAGAATGTCATCTAAGTTCTTATCTTGAGACTTCTTGTGGGCCCTAAGGCTTGACAACGTGGTAAAGATATACTTTTATATTTTGAATCGCATGAATGGTGGAAGGTAAGGCTGGTAGTGTCAGGTACTGAACACTGTATGAGCGTCTTGATTGAGGGAAGCCGCGCAACACCCTCAGCCACCCTTTGAAGAAGGTAACAATCAAGGCCAGGAGGAATATGACAGTACCATCCCAATGAACCACTTTAAAAGGTGACAACTCTGAGAGGGTTGAGCTAACATTAGCCATCCTACAGGAGAAGAAACTCACAAGAAAATCAAAGATTTTCTAAAATAATGTCAAGGAAACTGGAGCATAGGAGGTTGCAGAAGGAAAAGCGCCTTTCATAAAATGTAACAATAAGGTAAAGTGCCCCAGCAAGAGGAAGCAACGTCCCAGACAACCTTGGTTGTATTTCCATATAAATTTGATATATATAATCACATAGCAAAATGACGCCAAACATCAAGGACATGAGTCTCTGAGAGTTGGGGAAGGTAGCATAAGAACTGAAGTGAAACGCATTGAAATAAGACATGGTGGAGTTAACAGAATAGGTCTCAGTGTGAGGGGGTTTCACGCCCAACTTGGGAGTTATACCAGAGTGGGAAAAGTACAATGAAAATCATTATGATTGCACCTGAGTTATTATTTATGAAAATATATAGAATTAGATGGGAAAACTTGTACAAATAATCCCTAAAATTAATCATTTTTACTGTTAATATTTGAAAAGCAAAACTTTTCTCAGCTTGATCCTAAAATTTAAAGGGAAGATTCATTTTGATTTCAAAGCACATTAATGAAACCTGATTTGAGCTGTTAAATTTTCGTTTTTCAACGAAATTGATATTTAACAAATTTAGTCACATTTCATAACTTTGTAACACGTGTTTTTCTGGATTTTGGGGTTGATTTATGCCGATTTTATGCCTCAGGTGAGATTTTTTCCTCATCCTGGCTAGCAAATCCAGAAATTATTTCTGGTCAATAATCTTATAGAGGGCATCAGTTACCTTTAAGGGTTCTGGCCCTGACTCCAAGAACTTATTTGACTTTGCTTTAGTGGGGCATTTGACACCAGATATGTCAAGACTGTACAGGTTTTGCATACCAGTACCTTTGCTTTGTCATGAGTTACCCCATTGGTGGGACCGCCAGACTCCGCTGGAGTGGTAGATGTTGGTTCCCATTGAGGTTGAGATACCTTCAGAGGGGTTTGGGCCCCCCATTCTACTAGTTGTTTCTATCTTTGTTGCATTGATTGTGGCATTTCTGGATGAGTCTCTTTGTCATACTCAGACATCATTGTCAACATTTTTATAGGTCAAGTTTTTTTTGGTTTACTTGAGCCTCATCGCTGACACATTTTATTAGCATCAGTGGATGTACCCCAACTGGTTGGGTTGCCCATTAGTCAAAAGTTTTTTGTTTTTAAAAGGAAGCTACTGTAGGCTGTCAGCTTTATAAGCTATGCTCCGCCAGGCAGGATTCCTTTTGTAACTGTAGCTGTAGAAAGTCACGCTTACTGCTCTGATTAGGGCAGTAGGCGTGAACTAAAAAGTGCTTTTTCTAAACTATACCAGGTCACTTTTCTAAAAAAGTGATACTAATGCATAAAAGAAGTTTTGCAAGGATCAGTTTTTGTAAAGATTTTTTGTAAGGACTGGTCCAGTATCTGCCCATCAATTTAGTTTGTATTAAACTGGATTTGAAGCGATAGATGTCAATTGTGGTGATAGTTTATTTCTGGATAAACTTAATTCCAGTATTGGTGAACCAATAGCTTTAAACCATCATCTATTAAAATGTATATGAAGCAATGATGGTCAATTGTGAGCTTAGTTCATTTCCAGATAAACTTAATTATAGAATTAGTGAAGTGATAGCTTCAAATCGACTATGTATTCTTAAATTTATATTATTTTAATCTTGACATCTTTTTACATCTTGGTATGGCATATCCCACAGTTATCATTCTTAAATCGCTTCTATAAGTTGCATATGGAATTGAGTCACTTTTAGATTGCCTTATTAACTGACTTTGAATAGAGAAGGTTCTCAATTTGACCTATATATATATATATTTCTATAACTGTTTGCACATAACTCTGAAACTACTGGACCAATTTTGATGATCTTTTTTAAAAAAGAGGATGCTCAAACTTAGGTCCCATTATATTTTTATAAGGATTGGTCCAATATCTGACCAGTAATTTAGTATGTACTAGCATTCACTACCCATGCTTTGCTATGGTGTCTATAGGATCTCAGATATTTAAATTTAAAAATTTAGATTCTATATTATAGATATAGGATAACCACTCAGCCAGATCTAATTGCTCAATTGAAACAACCAAAACCACCAAACACTCAGCTAAACTAACTGAACTTATTAAATCAACTAATAAATAATCACCCATAAATCTGTTTCATATCAATTTAACCAAAAGACATCAACAACTTGGCCTTACAAAATAAACCTATCAAATCAATCAAATAACACCAAACTGCTACCCAAAACATCTCTCTATATCTAAAATATTGTGTACATGACATGTCTTTCCAAACTACTAAATCAACTTCTACCAAACTTGCCATATGTATTTATCAATTAGTGGACCAATATTAAGCCGGTTATTTAATTCTATAAACCTGACATCCAGATACCCATGCTTTACTATGGCATTTAAATTTTATCAGATGATAATCTCACACTGACATAGCCTATAGGCTGTGCCAGCGCTACTCTCAAGCCACTTGGATTAATAGCTTCACTGTTGCCCTCATGGCTGGTGAGCTGATTATCATAACTTTACTTAATCTACTTAAGACCCTATTACTGATTTTATTTAGTTTCAGGTGAGCAATTTGGTAAATTATTTGATAATATTTGTTAATTCTCACCCACTCACCCAGTATATTATACCTATCAGACTTGATAGTTTCAGATTTGAAAATATTTGCCAATTCTCACCCACATTTCTAAATAGATTGAACCTATCAGACTCAAAGGTTTCAGATATCAGTCAGTCAGCCAATGAATATGTTTATTAAGTAGATAGTAAATTTTTTGGGAAAAAAGAACCTCCTTTAAAAATGCTTTAAAAAGTATGAAATAATTGAGAAATTTATGAATTCTCAATAAAACCCTTTTTGAAGTTGTCACCATACTTTAAAACTGACTCATAATTGCCATTATAATATATATACTAAGCACTGTATATTCTAATTTGCTTATAGTTTATACATGGACCCTGTTGGGAAGTTGATATGACTGGACAATACGCTACCCATATTGGTGGATTGGAGGGGGATTGAGACAAGTCTTGAGATTTATGAAAAAGGGATACACGAATTATAATTGAGCAAAATGAGGACATTTGGTGAATTGAGAGGATTTATGCCAAGATTTGATATAAATAAAAGTAATTTAAAAAGGAAGAAAAATAGAAGATTACTAAGCTGAGGGTGCATCCAGCTGGGGAACCAAGGTATAAAGAGTTCCATGGAAGATTAAAAGGGGATAGCTTTTATGAGGAAAAGAGGAGCGCAGAAAAGTCTGTAAGTTATATTCAAAATAAAGAAGAAACAAGGGGTGATAGCTCCATATATATTTTGTCAAGTTTTATTAAGAAATTGGCAATCCTCTTATCATTCAATTTGGTTGCTCAGTGGCTAATACCCTGTTCAAATCCAACTCAGCGGAATAGGACCCAGACGCCAAGAATTAAAAGTGGTGCTCACTACAGGGGGCCACTTACCAACTATAGCTGTTAAAAACAATGACAAGTCCTCATTTGTTCTGACATAACCTGATCATATTCTGAGCACAGTATGCTGAAGAAGCCTGGGAGGCACCTAACCCTGAACCAACATTATTTACTGTTACTGAACCAGAGGATGATGAAGTTATTATTAATTTTCAATTTGAGAATTGTACAGAGCTGATGACCAACAAACAAGGATGCTCCACGAATGTGACTCCCCAACAACTGAGAAATATTATGGAATGGTTGTTGCGTGGATATCGCCTATATGAGGATGAGACTGGGGAAAATGCCCTACATCTGTTCTATAACCAACGCAATCAAGAAAATTGATACACGCTGTACATGTCTTTATTTGGATGCAACTACTACGGTGTTAGTTTGCCACCTTGGTACCCACATAATTGAGGAATATTTAGTCGCTTATGTGCAACCTTTGATTCGCCAGCTACTGCATGTTCTAGCTTGCCATAGTATTGAAATCGGAGATGTATTGCAGTTTGCACAAGCACAGCAGCACAATACTCACCTCCTGCTTGACCGCCTCAATCTTTTGTTTTAGGAAATACAAGGGGCGCTGGCACAGATGTATCATTATGTTGGGGATGTCCGCTGTTGATTATACATTCTAGTACCACAGTTAAACTCAGAATTACCTTGAGTAATTAGAGAACTGCTGGATCAGCATGGCCTATCAGCGGAGTGGATTCAGGATGTAACAACCTTGGGGAATAATACCAAGCGCTGTATGATGGAGCTAGCCAAATGGGCAGAAGCTCTTGAAGCCATGATTGCCCAGCTCAAGGAAAGAATGACCCTGATGGAACAGCAAGTGGCAGCCCAAGTCAGCTCTCTATTGACAGAAGTGAACCAACTCCATATTGAATGGAATACCCAGTGAATGACAGATAATGTGCTTATCCTTCAGTTAACATCTCCCAAGTATCTCCAGCTTATTTGTCAAGTTACACAACTGGAAGTCATTAGTCAGGCTGAGCGCCAATGAGCCTTTCCTCTTCCTATCAGTGAGACAAGAGAGTATGCAGACATGCAAGGGCGCCTTGATACCCTTCAATGGGCCAATGAGGAATCAGCGCAGGAATGATCCTCCCTTGTTAACCAAATAAACAATGCCAACCAGCAAGCGGAAAATGCAAGCTGACAGCAAATCTGCCTGCAGAATACAATCAAGGAAGTTCTTTTGCAATTACAAACAATGGAACAAAAACTGAAGGAGGAAAGGGAATTCTGCTGGGAATTGCAACATCAGTATGAAACACTGCAACAGGAATTTCAGGATGGACGGTGTAAATGTTATTTGGTTAAAGTGGAGCAGTTTATTAACAAACAGTTTGCAGGGCGTACTGAAGCCGGGGGGAATGAGACAGTTAGTGGTGACTTGGGGAGGAATGTTATGGATCAGCAAACGAGTATCCATTGGGTGGTACAATGGACCCCCTGCATGACACCACTTCTTCCAATTCCATTTCAACAGGTTCAAGCTCATCCGGTGGTGGTATGATAACACACCAAATGATGGCTCCCATAGTCACTCTAAAAAAATTCGCCTGCCCCTTGCAGCAGGACCCTATAGCAAAGCAAATTCATTTGTAATAAAAATTACCTCCTTTCAGTTGTAATGGGGACCTACATGGTTACTTTAAATGTTTCAAATTTGCTTTGGAAGGGGCTACTGATCAATGAAAAGCAAAGTTGTTGCTGTCCTCTTTAGATGTGGAAAGCACTGATCAAGTGACCTGCTATCTTCCAAATAGCTCGGTGTCTTATGCACAAGTAAAAGTGATTGCTATCCAGCTGTTTGGAGGTGCTAACAAGATGTCTCAACGGAAAGTCAAATTTATGACTATACAGTTTTACCAAAACAAGACCCTGTCAGAATTCGCTGAGCGATTTTCAGAAGAAGCACATGTTCTACTTAGGGGCTAATATTTTGACCACTAAGGATGTAGGTATAGCAATGACAGCGGCAGTCAAACCATATTGGGAACTATATAATGCTATGTCACATGTGTTGGATGGGGATACCGGACTTTTTTAAATTGTGAACGCCTTACAGCGACTCTCTGCCATGAACAGCACCCCCACCATAGCCAAAAAAATCTCCGTTGCCCCCACTCCATCCCTTCCTGAATATAGGCTGCAGCGACTGGGTTATCAGCCACTGGAATGTATTAGTCCCTCATATGAGTCAGTAGACCCTTTCCAGCCCGTGTACACTTCACCAGTTTGACTGCAATCTTTGAACCTTACCGGCAATTTTTGACCTGGTCCTTCTGGCCCAAATTATATATGTGCACCTTTTATGAACACTTGCTTCCAGTGCGGAAAAAAGGGCATTATGCAGCCAATTGCCCTAGCAAACCACAAGTGTACACAATGCCAACTAAGATAATTGAGCAGGGAAAATCTCGAGTGGAGAAGAGATGGGACGCTCTATCTCCGCTAAGCCCAATTCACTTGTCCCTAACAATTGCCAAACAACTTTCTGAGTAGAAATCAAACCTCAATTGGATGATTTGTTATACCAGCATCTTTTGTTGGATACCCCTGCTTCCGCTTCCAAGAGTAAGAGTTTACCCTATTTGGGCTGAGTTCCGCCAAGATGTGCATAAGCCATATGCATGGCAGATCCTGGAACAGACTGGAACCAGCAACGTGGATCCTTCGCTGAACATCACTCCTTTAGTGGGGGTTAACATAGCTATTCTGATGGAGAAAATCGCTAGTGAGTATTCTTAGGTCAGCAAAGGTATTTCTTCCTTCTTAAGTAACACAAAGCCCTTGAACGTACAAGTAATAAGCACTGATTGTTCTTCTTACTTGGAATGTGCTTATTGCAACATATTCGTTCAAAACACAAAAGTCCGCGCTATCATAGACACAGAAGCACCTGTGAACATAGCCTCCACCCAGTTGGTGGCTAAACTTATGTTGAAACTGGATGTGGACCATTGAGTAGTATATGGGACCATGGGAATGCATAGCACTGTGTCGGAAGGAGCATATAGCGTGTTGCCTCTACAATTCAGGTCAGTCCAGGTGTCCGCTCAGCGGTGGTTTTGCCAAATAACCACTACAATATGTTAATTGGTGCAGCTTTCATGTAGAAATTTGGTGTTGTGATAAATATGGCAGAAGAAACCCTTACTATGTTCAGCCACCAGATTCCAGTATAATTTTCTATGGTGGAATCCCAACGGATTCAGTCCATTCCAGTCAGGTCAACTAGCATACAGTGATGGAGTGATTCCTGTTCTCTATCAGTGATTGAGTCAGTGGACCAAGATCCTCCCCAACCAGATATATGATTACAAAGGAATCCCACTTCAAGCAACGCGCGATTTAAGCCTACCATCTGGACACCAGAGCATAATAGGGACTGGGCTTGAAATTGAAGTACCTAAGGGGCTTTATGGATAAATTATGGCGCCTCATCAGCACTTGCGGCTCAAACCACATGTGGCTCCAGGGTTACTGCTTCCTGGGAATGGGGAGGTGAAAGTGCTGCTAGCGAACCTACAGAAGGAGACAATAATGATCTGGCGGCACCAAGTGGTGGCTTACCTACACTTCGTCCCTATAGGGGAAGTATGTCATATTCATGATTTTGGCTCATGGGAGGATCTCAAACTACTGGCTCACTCCTCGTTTGGTGTACTGACTGTGGTTCCGCGGGAAGCACTCACAAGATTATTGGTGGATCAGCAAGATAAGGCTATGGCATTATTTTAAAAGTATCGGGATATTGTTGCAAATAATGATCATGACTTGGGGTGCGCTCAAGGGGTGGTACATCAGATAGATATGGGGGATCATCCTCCCATTCGTTTGCATCCTATTAGATGTTCAAAAGCAGCAGAAGTGGTTGTCTATGACGAAGTGAATAAACTTATTGAGTAAGGAATGCTAGAGCCATCAAACAGTCCGTGGGCATCACTTGTTTATTGTAAAGAAAAAGGTTGTCTCAAATTGGGTGGTTATTGACTATCATAAACTCAATAACATAACGAAAAAGGATTCTTACCCTCTTTTGCAGATTGATGATGCGTTAGACTGATTGGGTGGGGCGAACTATTTTTCTGACATGGATTTGATCTTGGGGTACTGGTAGATCGTATTGCCATTAATGGAATGGTAGAAATGTGCGATCATCACCTTGAGAGGGTTGTTCCAGCTGACACACATGCTGCAAGGGTTGTGTAACACTCCAGCTACATTCCAGCATGCCATGGATACAATTTTAGGTGATTTAAAGCTGTCCTGCATCTTAGTTTACCTTGATGACATCAATGAGTTTTCACAGATGTTTACAGAGCACCTGGCCCACTTGGAGCAAGTGTTTCAGCGCCTCGCTGCTGCTAATATCAAAATTAAGCCTCAAAAGTGCTATTTCTTTAAAGAGCAATTGGAATACCTCAGGTTTGTCATGGATTCAAATGGACTTAAACTGCAGCTGGTAAAAGTGGAAGCGATAATCAAGATGACTCAGCCAGGAAATAAGCGGTACATTCAGGTGTTTCTGGGGATGGTCAGTTATTACCAATGGTTCATTCCCAATTTTAGCTGCATTGGGGCCCCGCTTTTTGAGTTATTAAAGAAAAATGCTTTTTTTAATTGAATGGAACAATGCCAGAATGCTTTCAATGTATTGCGTACCATGTTAGCAAGCGCACCCATTTTGCAATACCCCAACTTTGACAAACAGTTCATAGTACAGATGGATGCATCCATCGCTGCTATTTGGGCAGTATTATCCCAGAAGGATGATGACAGCGTGGAACATCCTGTCGCATTCTGCAGTCATAGCTTGAACTGTCATGAATGAAACTACACTGTAACCAAGTGGGAGTGTTTATCAGTGATCTACGCTTACAAACAGTTTTGGGTATATTTGCATGGGGTAAGATTTCAAGTAGTGACAGATCATGCTTCCTTGCGCTGGTTACAGAATCTGCATGAACTGGAATGATGGCTTGCACATTAGGCTCTGAATTTGCAAGCATATGATTTTGAGATTTTACATCAACCTGGAGCAAAACATCAAAAACGTGGATTGTCTTTCTCGATTGCCCACAGTCACTATCACAGCGGATCTAGCTGATATAGTGTACAAAAAGATGGTAGCGAACAAATACCAGGATGAGCCACTGCAGATGATCAAGGTGTTAGATGGACTCAGGGAGAATATCTTCATATGAGGGGAAGAATTATACAAGCAGATTGGATACTTGACGCTGAATTCTCCTAAGCCTTTGGCTAGACCCTCAATAATTATGGATGCTCATCAGGCTGTAGGCCATGGAGGATTGTGGAAGACGCTAGAGTTTTTGTGACCCCAATACTTCTGGAAAAGCATGCATCACGATGTATTGGAAATGGTTAGCTGTTGCCATCAGTGTCAAGTGGAAAAACCTTTCACAAGAAAACCACCTACCAACTAGTGAAACCCCAGTTTGCATGGCACACAGTTTCCATTGATGTAGTGGGACCTCTGCCAACTAGTGCTAATCAATCCAAGTATATAATTGTTGCCATTGATCATTTGACTTAATATGTGGAGGCCAGGTCTGTTAGCGACTTGGGCACAGTCACCACTGCCAAGTTTATTATGGAGTGTGTTATACAGTGGCACGGCTGCTTGCAGTTCATTCTGATGGACAACAAAACCAACTTCACTTCACATATCCTGCCAAAGTTAAATGAGTTGATGGCGATTCGTGGGGTTTTGACCACCCCCTATTATCCAGGATCAAATGGGATGGTGATAGTCTGTAAGTTTTGAATTACACTTCCAATGGGGCAGGTGGTATCTCAAAGTTACACTGGGAGGATTCTCCAAAAAAGGTGATAAATTTAAAAGGAAATATAGGTTATAATTCAACCTAATCTTTATTTTTGAAAAGAGGGAATATTTATAGGCTTTTTTGGTTCATAATCTATCAGAGCGAATTAATCTCTGCGTGATTGAATCTTCAATCAATTGATTAGGATCAGATTGATCACTAACCTTGATATATTGCAATATATTATTCGCTCCTTCCAATGATGTCAGGGGAATTGATGAAGTAGATTTTTTGAGATATGAGAATTTGGAGAAATCCTGACACTTCCCCCTCAAGATTTGATTGTGGTGGAGGATGACTTCTTAAAAACCTAGGATGAATATGATTTACCACTATACCAGTATCATTATGAACAATTGAATACTCTAATCCTTTACAAAATATAACTCTATAGGGACCAGACCAATTAGTTCCCAACTTTTCAGTCCGCCCACCAGGCTGAGAATGATAGTACATAATGTAATCCCCAATCTGGTATTCAGGTAAAACAGGTTTGTGTTGATTGCTCCTTTGAGTTTCTTTTTGTGTGGTTGTTTCAATTGAATTCATTGCTTGAGCCTGAAGATGGATAATCTCATCAGCCAAATTCCTCATAATTAAATCAGAATTTTCTGGGATGCTTTCCTCAAGGATTGTCTGAACACTAGAAGGGACTGAAGGATCCCGCCCATATATACACTTAAATGGGGACATCTTGATAATGTGGTGGTAGCTTATCTGATAAGCAAACAAGGCACTAGGCAAATAAAATTCCACTGAGTCAGGTCAGTGGATGCCATCTTTCTTAGAATCGAGACCAGAGTCCCATTAACTCGTTCAATTGCCCCATTTGTAGATGGATTATATGGGACAACAAATCGCTGAGTAGTATTAAATAATTTGGATAACTCCTGTATAAGTTTCAAAGTGAAATTAGTCCCATTATCTGATATAAGAACCTTGGGACACCCATGTTGAGAAATGATATGCTGATATAGGAATAATGCTGTAGTCTTAGCTGAAGGGGTAGCAATGGAAATGGCCTCAACCCATTTGGTTAAATGGTTGACAGCCATAATGATATACTGATGGCCATGCAATCCCCGAGGAAAAGGACCTACAACATCAATGCTGACCACCTCAAATGACTTAGTCAGGGGAATAACTTGATGTTGATATGTAGGGTTGGTAGTTCCATGGCTTTTGCAGATAAGACATGAGTCAAGGGTCTCTTAAATTAACTCAGTCATGTTGTTCCAATAGTATAGTCTTCAACCATTCTTGATCTTCTTTAAGCTGCTATGACCAACTTGTTTGTGACCTTCCATTACAGCATAAAATCTAGAGTTGGGATGTAGGAAGGGCAACCACTTAGATTTGACTTTCTTATACAAAGCTCCATCTTGAATCATAGTATCTTTGGTAATTGATTTTAGAAAGGCGATCTTCTTCAGTTTCTCAATCCCATAACTCAGGTTGTCCAATAAGATTGTATAAGCGTTCTTCTTTTTCTGGTTCCAAGGTCAGAATAGGCAGTTGAGACAGCCCATCAGCATTTTGGTGCTGAGCCCCTGAGCGATGAACAATAGAGAAATCATAATTTTGCAACCTTAAAGCCCAACGGGCCAACCTCCCATCAGGATCCTTCATGTTCTGCAACCATTGTAAGGAGGAATGGTCAGTAATAACAGTGAAATGGTTACCATATAAGAAGGGGCGGAAGTGCTTGATTGCTAGAATTACTGCCAAACATTCCCGCTCAGTAACACTATAATTTCGTTCAGCCTTTGACAAAGTTTTGCTATAGTAAGCAACAGGATGATCATTCTTCTCTTCATCACACTGAGATAAGATAGCCCCAATAGCGACATTGCTTGCATCAGTATGTAAAAAGAAAGGCTTATCAAATTGGGGATGAATTAGAACAGGTGCCTTGATCAAGGCAGTACGCAGAGAATTGAATGACTGTTCTTGAGCTGACCCCCACTCAAAGGACACTCCTTTTTGCAACAGGTGAAATAAGGGTTCAGCCATATCAGCAAAGTTGGGAATAAATTGCTGGTAATACCCAACCATGCCAAGAAAGACTTGAATATCCCATAAAGAAGAGGGAGGAGGCATTTGTTGGATGGCTTGAACTTTGTCTGAGAGGGGTCAAATCCCTTTAGCTGAGACCTGATGTCCTAAAAAGTCCATTTCAGTTTTGAAAGAATGAGCATTTGGAGGGTTTGAGTTTTAAGGAAGAGCCCCAAATTTGGCTGAAAACTTCTTTTAGATGGTTTAAATGCTTGGTAAAAGTTTTGGAGAACACGGTAATATCATCAAGATATACCAGAACACAAGTAAGCTTTAGATCCCGTAGCATACTGTCCATGGCCCTTTGGAAGGTTGCTGGGGCATTGCTTAGTCCTTGAGGCATATGAGTTGGTTCAAACAACCCTTCACTTGATATCAGGGCACACTTGGCATGATCTTCTGGTGATAACTCGATTTGCCAGTATCCACTGGCTAAGTCCATGGCGAAAAATAGGTGGATCCAGCCAACAACCTAAGAGAATCATCAATCCTAGGTAAGGGATAACAATCCCATCGAGTGATGGCATTCAGTTGATGATAATCCATCACAACTCGATGAGAACCATCTTTCTTCTTAACCAATAACAATGGGGATGCCCAAGGACTATTGGAGGGTTTCAATAATCCAGCCTCCAACAATTGATGCAACTCCTTGGTAACCTGGGCTTCTTCTACTTTAGATTTATGATAGGGCTTCACATGAATAGGAAGGTGATCACCAGTTTCAACAGTGTGCACTACTCCTTTCATCTTCCCAAAATCATAAGTATGCTTAGCAAAGATGTCAGAATATTCATCTAACAATTGAAGTACTTGTTTCTCCTGTTCACTAGAGAGGTGTTTTCCAATAGCAGGACCCACAGTAAGGATTTCCTGATTGGTTTCCAATCCAAAGTCTTGTAGACTCCCAAAGGGTTTAACATCATAGATACAAGATAAGGGCAGTAACTTGACATAAGCAATTGGATGCTCTCAATCTACCAGTTTTGACTCATTGGTAAGGTTCACCAGTAAGACAGACAATGATCCTGAATAAGCATAATCCAATACTCCAGGACAAGGCAAGAGCTCTTTAGCAGAAGGATTGACAGTGCCTTGGACTTGTAACAAATGTCCCTTGGGAATCAAAAAATGCAAAGAAGTGTTAATAATTACTTGTGATTTTGGTGGAATAACTAATTTCTCAGGGGAGAAAATAGGCATCCCCTCTTCAATATCCGCCAATGCAGGGGGTAATTTTACGTGAGAATCCCCAACATGATATTGAAGTGAATAAGACCTTTTGGTTCCTTCTAGCAGACATAACTGACGTCAGGTGGAAGCATAATCAGATAAAAGTAAGGGAACTCTATACCCCAAGAGAGACAACGACGAGTCAGGGTAATTGATAATTCCATCAAATTCTCATAAAAATTGAGTCCCCAAAAGTAGGTCATAACTCAAATTATTGAGTACAATAGCTGGGATGGTAAAGGTTAATTTCCCAATTTTCAGGGGAAAAGATGAAAAAGCTCCAATAGACCGAGTACTCTGAGGTCCAGCTGTGCCATATTCTTCATAATGAGAAATATCAGGTGTTAATTTGATCCATTTGACCAATTTTGATGAGACAACATTCACTGGGGATCCAGTATCTATGATAGCTTTGGCATTGACTTGATTCACTTGGAAGTCAATATGGGTAATGGTGCTTCTGAACTGAGAGGATAATGCCAATAAGGAGGGCAAGGAATAAGAAGAATGTTCATCTTTATTACACTCAATTGAACTTTGATGCTCTTGCTGCGCACTCATATCATTATCAAGGTGGAGAATCTTATTGGGCTTATCTCTTTTCTTCTTCTCATCTGCTTCCTTTTTAAAACAATGATCCTCAGTATGGAAATAGCGATGACAGTAATTACACTGGATCGCCCTATTGTTCTCAGGCATGGCGTAGACTTTGGGGCGACTAGGTCTAGGAGACTCATAAACTTGGGGTTTTTTGGAGAATTGAGGAGGCAATTCCAATAGGGCCTCCTTAATATCCAAAATACTTCGGAAATTCTTTTTGACACTGATTAGATAAACTTGCATTTGAGTCCTAGAAGTAAAAGCTGACAGAACTGTGGTAATTGCATCATCCAAGTTTAACTGACCACAGGCTACTAGAGTTTGAGCTTCCCAATAGAACCAATGAGCAAAGTCTTTGATAGATTCATTTTGGTGGGGCTGTATACCCATAAAAGCCTGCTTTTGCGAGGATAAGGTTTGCTCACTCCCAAATTCTTTGATCAACGCTTCTTTGACCTGAGACCAAGTAGAGCAAGTCATTAAGTGGGGAACCATAATATCTTGAGCCAATTGAGTAAGGCAATTAGGCAAGTAATTCATCTTTTGGTGATCCTGTGGCCTCACTTAATGCCTTTTCATAAAGATAGAGAAAGGAGATAATGCTGCCTTCCCCTGGGGAGTATTTGTCCTTGAATACTGGCTTGAAACTCATGGGAGCATTGGTGGTCAAAACATGCACTCCAGGTTGTTCAGATTGAGTGGAAACATAAGAGGTGGAATCTGAAACTTGAGAAGAAAATTGAGGGTAAGGACCAACAGCTTCAGAATGAACTTCACTAATCTGATGATTCAGATCAGCATGCCCTACTTTCTCATCTAATTGGCGAGATAGCTCAAAAATCTGTTCCTGCTGTGCGTTGTACTTGATTTCCAGCATCTCAATTTTCGCTTGGAGCATTTCCCCTTTTGATTCGCAAGCATGTAGTAAGATATCAGTATCCTTGGCCCATTTTCCCAGATTGATCAATTCATTAGATAATGACTGAAGTGATAAGAGGGGATCAATTGGTACCCCATTGGGGGTTAGGTTACACTCTTTGGCCAATTTAGAGAACTGTTCACGCAAGTGGTTCATCATGTTCAAGAGAGAATCAATTTGCTGGTAAGATCCTGAGTGCCCATTGGTGCCTGGTGGTCCCCTGAGGTCCATCTGCACCTGGGGGTCCCCGAGGCCCTACACTCCCTGGGGGTCCACAGGGCCCATCAGCTCTGGGAGGTCCACGGGGTCCTACACCCCCAGGTGGCCCACGAGGTCCTTCAACCCCAGAGGCTTTCTCTACTTCATTAACCCAAAACTGAATTCCTGAGTACATTTGTTCCAATTGGAAGAGTGGGTTCTAATTTCCTCCTCCATTGATTGACTACGCTCAGAGAGTTGGGAAATACCCTCTCTCCATTCTCTCTGAATCTCCTGAACTTTCTTGGGAAACTGTACATCAACAAAATTGGACATCCCATAATTGAGCTGAATGAGCTGCTGATGTACTTCATTGAGGAAAGCTCGATTATTAATGATAGCATCACAATTATCTCAGCTAAACTCAGAGGCTGAACTTGAAAAATTCGGAAATATAATTATTCAAGGATTGGAGTCCTTCTAGTAAATTGAGCATCCCTTGATGGTGCATTCCAACTACAGGTAGCAAATGGTATAAGGTAGGATGTACGAGTTGGTGCAAATATTGCTCAGGGCCAATTCCTGGCATTTGAGAGGTTTGCAGCACTTCCCACAATATAGAAGGTACTGCATTAGATTGAGATCAGGTAGAACAGATTCCAGGGATTAAGGCCCCTTCAAGCAATTGATTAATAATATTTTGTAAAGCCTCAAGCGGTATTTGAAAGTCTGAGGTAAAACTTAAGTTAGGACCATAAAATTCCAAGTTAGCCCAAAATTCCAACGTGGAGGGTAATCTTGGGATTTGGGCTCCAGTTGAACAGACCCATCGTAAAATGCTGCCTTGCTCTTGGTCTTGAGCTTTGTCAGGAAAAAAATGAGAATCCATGGTAGTGATAGACGTTGTCACTGGTGCGTAACTCAGAGTGCCCCTGTAGTGAGCACCAGTCTGGAAGTTTTGAATTACACTTCCAATGGGGCAGGTGGTATCTCAAAGTTACACTGGGAGGATTCTCCTAAAAAGGTGATAAATTTAAAAGGAAATATAGGTTATAATTTGACCTAATCTTTATTTTTGAAAAGAGGGAATATTTATAGGCTTTTTTACAGTTTCATAATCTATCAGAGCGAATTAATCTCTGCGTGATTGAATCTTCAATCAATTGATTAGGATCAGATTGATCACTAACCTTGATATATTGCAATATATTACTCGCTCCTTCCAATGATGTCAGGGGAATTAATGAAGTAGATTTTTTAGAGATATGAGAATTTGGAGAAATCCCAACACTCTGCCTGCCTTGCTATATTTGTTTGTAGAGAACACTGGTGGGGTGAATCCTCAGCAATATCTGAATCAACTCATGGATACATTGATCAAGTTGCAAATGGAAGCCTACTCCACCAGTTTAGCTAAAAAGATTTGTGACCAGGAGGCTGACCAGAAGCGCCAGAGTGGACTTATGTTGTTCGCTGTGGGGAACTATCTTTATTCCACAATCAGCATGGATTAAGATGAAAAATAAGCTCTCCAACATTTGGGTCAGCCCGTTTGAGACTATTGAGAAGAAAGGCATGGATGTTTACACAAGGAGCCTGCTGGGGGTCAGATTATCAAACAAGTTCATGTGAAGTTCCTTCAAGCATATAAACAGTAAGAGCCTATCATCCAGTCAAAGGGGGGGGTAATGTCAGGAAGTTGATATGACTGGATGATAGACAACCCATATCAGTAGATTGGAGGGGGATTGAGATGAGTCTCAATATTTACAAAAAAGGGATACATGAATTATAATTGAGCAAAATGAGGACATTTGGAAAATTGAGAGGATTTATGCTGAGATTCAATATGAGCAAGAGTAATTTGAAAAAGGAAGAAGAATAGAAGATTACCAAGCTGAGGATGCATCCAGCTGGGGAACTGAGGTATAAAGAGTCTCATGGAATATTAAAGGGGATAGCTTTTACAAGGAAAATAGGAGCGCAGAAAAGTCTGTGAGTTATATTCAAAATAAAGGTAGATATAAGGGGTAATAGCTCCATATATATTTTATCAAGTTTTATTAAGAAATTGGCAACTCTCATATCATTTAATTTGGTTGCTCAGTGGCTAATACCCTGTGCAAATCCAACTCAGCGGAAGCAGACCCAGATGCTGAGAATTAACAGACCCAATATATATAAGCTTTAGTTTGTATTTTTATGAAAAATTTTATAAGTCAGGTTGGAATATGGCGTCAACTTCAAAAAGGGTTTTATTGAGGATTCATAATTTCCTAATTATTTCATACTTTTAGAGCTTTTTTAAAGGAGTTTCTTTTTTCCCAAAAAAATTTCAAGAAAGTTTTTTTAAAAAACTTTACCCCCAGTTCTTTTCCCCCAAAAAATTAGTGCATTTTTAGAAGTGGCTCTTTTTCTTACTTTTATTAAAAGTTACTATCTCTATATATCCTTTTTGACCCCTTACTATTTCTCTATAAAAATAAAACTCATTGTATATATATTATATATGGTATCTTATAAACAAATATACTAACAATTTATTTTATAAAATTTAGTTGATTTTATTGGTCAAATTATACTAAATTTACTGATTGCCATTTACAATCATTTATCTTATTAAATTTAGGTGATTTTATTGGTCAAAATATGCTGAATTAACTGATCATCATCTAAAATAATTCATTTTATTAAATTTGATTGCTTTTATTATTCAATCTATGGTAAATATACTGGTTGCTATCAAAAAATAATTCATTTTATCAAATTTAGATGAGTTTATTGGTCAAATTATGCCAAAATGATAGCCATCTATAATGATTTAAACTCATCCCATTATGATCTCATACTGCCTGGATTTTGAACATATCCCCCATCCATAGGACATATATCATAACAAAAGTTGTTTCAAAGCTATCACTTCACCAATTATGGAATTAAGTTTATCTTTTTTTTGTACTAGATGGTTGTAATTAAGTTTATCCAGAGTTATATTAGTCCCACAGATATCCATCACTTATGATCCATTTTAATATACCTAATAAAACCAAAGGTCAGATACTGGACCAATACTTACAAATGTAAAATGGGACCTAAGTTGGAGCATCCTCTTTTTTGAAGAAGATGATCATCCAGATTGGTCCTGTTTTTAGAGTTATGCGCAAAAGAAATAAAAAAATAATTCAAGTTTTACCTTATGGTAAAAAACTTAAGGTTATGATATATGCCTTATGGATGAAGGTTATTAGAAACTTTCTTAACATTTTATCTACTGTTATGATAGAATGTTATTATTGTGTTTTTTCATTTAACTTTTAAAAGAATAATACCTGAGATAGTTAAATTACATTAATAATTGTTGGACTAGCTTAACTAAAAGCTGTGTGTGACAGCCAGCAAGTAGTTGGTAGATAAACTCAAATTTATACAATTGATGTTAAATTAGGTAGCATTTTAGTTGTGGTGGTTTAGGAAATTATCTTATAAGTTAAACATTATAAATGAATGTTTATTTCAACTCCTACTTATAGACTATTTACCAATCTCAGATAAACTTGACACAGATATTCTATGAAATATATATAAATTTGTTCAGTTGACTTGATTAATCCAATATTTCAGGTATAATGTTGGCAGTTTTTACTTATAGTTTTTATTTTTAAAATTTTTAAATTTTTAAATTTTTATTTGAGGTGGGCCAACCTAGGTATGATACCACACCAATTAAGGGATTTGAAGAAATTGGAAAGGAGGATAAAACCCAGAAAACCTCCATGCACAGCATATGATAGGACAGGAACTTCATGGACCACCTTTGCTATTTGCTATCTCAGTTTGGGGCATTGGTGCGCAATGCAAACAAGGTGAAAATCGCCCCCTACCCAAATATCATCTACTAGGATCAAACTTGGGGAGGCATTGGTAGAGGGTCCATATTCTACCACTGGGGTATCCTCCCCTTACTTATAGTTTTTATTCTTTGGTTAATTTTATCAGTCAATTATATGGTAAACTTTCAGATATATATATATTACCTCATCTTATTTATTTGGTTGATTTCTTTGTTTAATATGTAGTAAATTTATTAATTGCCATCTACAATAATTCATTTTAGAATAGTTGATTTTATTAGTCAACCTATGCAAAAACAATAAACACCCATAATATAAGCTCATCATACTATGATCTCATACTTGAACATAGCCCATGTTAGATCCTGGTGGTTGACCCAAAAATAAACCCTTTGACAACTAACAGAATGGCCAATTATACTCCTAATACTTGAGCTAATACTATAATATAAATCTTAAAGACTATTGCAACTACACAGCTTGGCTGACTATATCAACCTCAATTCAATCTGAATATTCTATCAAAAGCTTTTGCTGAATACACTTGTAGATTCAGGCTGATTGTTGCTGCACCAAAGCTCAGCAATTAGTCCCACCTAATTGGGACAAATATTATTAATTATATATAAATCATTCAGAATGGACCTGAAGATAACGTTTACTAATCCCATGGACAAATAGACATTAAAACATATCAACTTCCTGCCCTAAGGCGAAATTAATATGTTCATCTTCATAAATTGGCATGATAGAGCTTGCACATGGACCACCCAAATGGAAGTATCTATTGCTATTGAGAGGGCCAGTTGACATCCAAACAAGGGAGTCTTTTCCATCAGCTGTATGATGAAAACATGAATTGAGCTGGTCCTAAAATAATTTCCCACCTATGGCAAATTTTGTACGTTGATCCCTTGCAACTAGCACAATAGCACTTGCACATGGAACACCCAAATGGGACTACCTAGTGCTACTGAGAGAGGCCTGCTGACGTCCTAATTATGGGTGCATAATTTTCTTTAACCAACGCCAAAATTTTACAGAAGATGTAATTTGTCAGCATTATGATGAAACAAAAATCAAGAGAATCCTAGAAAGATTTTGCATGTTCTTATTGCGATTTTTGTCCCTGAAATCCTTCCAATTTTGAGAGTATTTTTACATCAATAAACCTAGCAATAGGTCTCAGTCATATCAGTTCAAGGGCTGAACTGAGGTGGAAAATAATCTGTTGAGATTACATGCCCAAATGTTGCCAGGAGAAGGCCTAGAGGTATAAATACTGGCGCCTGGCCTAATGACTAATCATAAAATAATTTAGTCTTAATAAAATATTTATTTTATTTATTCTTCTTTCTGATTTTTATCTTAAGTCTATTTTGGAGAGTGTCAGCATGCTGTATCCTTGATATCCACAGTATGTACCCTTGCCTGCTTTGGGAGAAGTTCCCAAATATGAAAGGAAAATTAGGCAAAATTGATCAGAAGAGTCAGGGATATTTGAATACGCCTAGTGAGCTTCTGAACAGTCAAAATACCATAAGACATTGGCAAAATTGAGGATCAATTTTGGCTGAACTTTGTCCCAATTAAGCATGCAAGATTTTATTTCTCAAGCGAGTGAGTGAAAAGAATTAAACAACTGGTGCTCACTCAAAATCAGTGACACTCTCTGAAATGGACCAACATAACCAGTTCCTAGAAACATCAACTAGACAAGATTTTTAAGGAGAGTGTCTATAACTCTCCTATTACCAATGTGGTAGTGCATGGTGTACAGGGCCAACGCCAGGGAACTAGTCATTAGTAAAAAAAGTTACTAGAATCCGGAAAGGGTTCTTAAGCAATAATAACTTAGGTCAAGGAGGGTTATCATTAGAGGGAATAACCAGACAGGAGCAACATGGTGCATGGAGTGGTAAGTTATAGGCGTCCTAGGTTGGAGGGAACCTGGGCGGCCCAACGGTGCATGGACTGATAGTTTTATCATAGTTAAAATTAAAAAATTAGTGTAGTGTGAGACCTCTGTGAAGAGGTCCACGCAAAGGATCATCCAAGATAACATAAATATAAAAACGGTGTACTATCAAAGGGGTTTATTATAAGGGAAGTCAACCAATGGGAGAGATTGGTCTCAACATGAGGAATTTAAGGGATTTGGAAAAACAATCAATTGAAGGAAGTGGGTCTAAGCCAAGGCGCACCAATAGTCGCATGCTTCCATTGGGCAATACATTGTACTTTTTTAATCAACTAAACTTGGGTAATTGATTGTAGAAATGGCTGACCTGAGCTGGGAATTTCGAAAACTGAATAGGTTTCAAGACCCCGTTCACCTAAAAACCCAAGTGAACCATTTTTGTTTACTGCAAAGCTAGTTCATTTAACGCCCCTGCTGTTATACAGGGCTGAACTTCCCTTGCATCCTTAGGACCAACCTGGGCATACTTCACCTTAAACCCAGCGTTGATCTATGGTATGCTTGAGGTCAGGGAGGCCTGCCAACTTCACCTTCTTGGCCTCCTGACATGCTGCTTTGTCTTTAACGTTGGTCCCAATTATGATGTCATTTTCCAACCATGACATTACCTTTCCTACTTTTGGGGCTCCACCCCCTCCTCCAGGGGCTTGCGCCAAGGAAAAGTTCTTGTGGGCTGAAGCCAACTTTATTGCGGCAACAGTTTGCTTTGACTGAGATCTGGCGGCCTGGGGAAAACGCTAGTGGAAAGCGTTGATCAGGTCCTGGGTATGTGATCAGTCATGCGCTGGTACCCAACTGTTCTTTGCTGCATCAGATCCCTTCTAAGATACCAGGTACTTAAGTCTTCTCTTTACTTTACAGGAGGCCACTATTTTCTCCACTTTCCTCTCTGGCACCCCATCCACGAGATAAGCCTCAGGAGTCTCTGGTGGGGGGCCCTCAAACAACGTCAATTTGCTCTCATGAAAGATAGAAAAGATCTGAAACAAAGAGGGAATATCCAACTGGTATGAGGAGTGGCCCACCTTTCTAACCATGCGGTAAGGGCCAATCCTCTTTGGTCCCAGCTTTTGCATGGCTGTTTGATAGGGATTTTATGTGCATCAAGCATCATGAGATCTCTTCTTTGTATGCTGGACCCACTCATTGCTTAACATCAGCATTCTCTTTATATACTTGCATTTCCTCCTCCAAATTTGTGGAAACCCCTGGTGTACTTTCTTGATAGTCTTTACAAAGTCCACCACCGCTTCAACTTTAGATCCATAGCTGGGCTCCATGTTAAAGGCGGGGTTAAACCATGGTTGGAGAAAATGGGGAACAACCAAAGAATGCAAAGTGTTGTTGTAGCTAAACTGGGCCATAAAAAGGTTAGAAACCCAATCTGAATGATCCATGGCAGTGTAACACTGCAGGATTTGTTCCGAGCACTGGTTCACTCGTTCAGTCTGCCCATCTGATTGGGGGTGATAGGCAGTTGAATGGCAGGGGCGAATCTGAAGAGTTTTACACATTTCTTCCCAAAAGATGGAGGTAAACTGGGGTCCACAATCACTAATTATTTCTTGAGGGACCCTATGAAGCGCAAACACATGAGTGACGAAGAGCTTAGCCATATCAGCTGTGATTATTGTTGTTCTGCAAGAAATAAAGTTGGCAAACGTCATAAAATGGTCATTACCACCATTTGGCATCATAACCATCAGAAACAGGTAATTAAACAATGAAATCCACTGATAGGGAAAACCAGGGACCTTCATCCTATTGAACTGGTACCAACAACCCCACTAAAGGTTGATGATTTAATTTTATTTGATTGCAGATCAGACACTATTTACAATACCGTCCCACCTGAACAGGTGTAAAAATTTATTTTTTTATGTTATTATCAGCAAGCAACCCCAATAAACTTATTACTGCACAGGTTTGGTCTTGTGCAATTTGTCTGCGTTGTATAGTATATGATATTATTGATTGATAATAGTATGACGACTATTATCTGTAGTTGAGTGAAATTCTTATATCTTGGCCCAATGCTCGGCCAGTATTCCCACTGGAAATACTTGAGATGTCTTGATATAGGGATTCATTCCCTCAGATTGTCCAACCCAATCTTCTCTGAGATTCCCTGGTGACAGTCTCTTTGGTTCAACACACAGTTGGAAGCAATTCTCAATTGTTTCTCCTTCTTCCCTAGATCCCCGCTCAGATCTTTACTCTTTTCCTTAAGAGTCTCCCAATTAGTGCACACAGCAATAATATCCTTGAAATGAATAGAACAATTGAAAGCTGATAATACTTTACTCTTAAACTATATATTGGATGAAAAGTATAGACCTATTTATCTGTAATATGATCTAACTGTTTACTATAACCTGTTTTTTATTATGAGTGAATTCTAGGGAATTTATAGTGAGTATTTGGTCATCTAACCCTTGGTTGACACCTCTTTGGTAAAATGGCAGCCGTTGCCATTAAATCACCCATCCTAATCTCATCAGCGATGGTATTCCCCATCCTGGCTAAGATTCTAATGTTGTAGTCCCCAATACCTAAACAGAAAGAATCAGTTAATGTGTCCCTAATGTTTTCCTTTCAATCCAAGAAAACTAACCATATTTGGCTAGCGACCTGCCTAGGTAATGGGACTTATTACCCATTAAGTCAGGTCACAAACCAACTGATCTTTCTTTTTTTTTAGTACTAGATGGTCCCACCAACTGATCTTTCTCTAGTTGCAGGCTGCATCACTCACCTCACAACTTACTACTCATTCCCAATCAGTTGGTGATGAAACCCAACTGATCCCAATCGGTACACCTGATAGTTAATTTACTACCAGATGCCACTATTTCGTTGGCAACTCTGCCTGACAAGATCTTAAGCATTCATATGGATCAACCCCTGATGGATCTGACCTAGAAAAATAACCTAAAATCACCTGAACATTATTACCCTGAAATTAGGGTCCACCAATTCCAATTCACCTTGCATTAGAGAATTGTCCCCTAGCGATTCCTAGTAATCTAGTAGGCTGGGAATATGGGCAAAAATCCCAACACACCCCCCTCTTGCCTAGATTTTCAGCGAGAAAAGGACTGGGGCATGAGAACACCACTTTGGACACTCAGTCAAATATTTCATTGGCTCAATTGGAGTACAATTGTCAATACTCAATGCTGCTTGGGACAACCTTTGGCATATAGCTCTCTTCCTCTTCCTCCTTGATACCACCTACTCAAAGCGCGGTCCCCACAATCTACTGTCATACTGGGCTGATTGCTTTACTTGTGATGATATTAGTCCTGGGATCTGGGTTTCCCCGTCAGGGCATATGACCCTCTGTCATATTCAGGATTCTTGGTCTGGAGTCCTTGAATTCCTGATTTTCTCTTCGTTATAGACAGAGACTCTTGCTATCAATGTTTGTTTCATGGCAAATAAAGAATACTTATGTTCGCCCTTGTTATTTCTCTCATAACCTCCTGGCTCAAGTCATTCTTAATTCTACTCTTGGAGAGCTTATACCATTGATTTTGAGATTAGTTTCTCCAAAATTGGAGCTTAATGGATTGTAGAGTACATAATGTCAACTTCCATATAAGTCTGACATCCCCCTCTAGTCCAGCTCATATGTCAAATTCTGAGTCATGGTACCAGAAGCTTCTAAATAGTTTGTCTGATCAAGATCTTTGGCTCTTCCAGCAGCTGAGTCAGGATGCGTGATAGAACCTCTTCTATGGTCCTTCCAGGACTCATACGCCTAGTTTGGCGCCAGCGGCTAGTCCTTACATTAAATTACTAGAAATGGTAACCAATCCTTCCAAAACCAGGCTTGCGATTATTTCAAACAACTCTCAGCCAATTCTTCCTGTGATGGACCAGAAAAACCCCAGTTCCAACCACCTATATTTAAAGTTCCTTTGTCACACTGATAAGCAACCAAATCGTCCTAACCAAAGCAATAAAAAGCTTTGGGGCACTGACAGCACCAAACATTTCACCTACTATTTGCTACGCACATCCTTGTGATTGGTCTGACCCAACCACACGATACCTCCTTGGAACTGAACACCCAAAAAAGACCACAGGTATGCGAGGTATGTGAACCCTGAAACAACCTTTATTTTTTATTCAGGAACAATAAAAAGGGGCCCACCGACCAGAGCTCAGCTGAGGAGCAACTGACAATGCTCCCCAGGATGGGAATGCTAGGGTGAAAATTACAAACTGATCTTTGGAATGGGCAGGCGCGCTTTATAAAAGAAGCACTTTGGGGACCCCACCTGAGCTATCAATTAGGCTCACACAAGCCTAATTTACAGCTCAGGCAAGGCACAACCCAGCGTCCAAGACAACCAAACCAAAAATGTTTCAAAGTAATCTGACTCAAATTCAGAAAATCCAAATCTGAGTTGGAATGTAACAAATGAGACAGACTCGTTCATTACATCACCCCCTGCTTAGAGGAAAACCTCTCCCCAAAGAGGGGCTCCTCAGCGGAAGGCCGCCATGATGAGGGCTTCCTGGGGCGAGTTACCTTGAGCCCCAGAAAAATTAGCCTGGATAAACTCTGAGCCCCTCAAAGAAAACAGATGGTGGGTGTCAAAATCTGAGGATTGCTCGCTTGGAATTTGGTATCCCGCACGTCTATTTGGGCCAAAGTTCCAATAACTGATCTTCAATAGTGCCTGTGGTTTACAGGATTTTGACCATCTATTAACTTACTAGGCCTATTCAATTTCGCCTTGACTATTCTGGCCAATTTTGGGGCATAATTTTCCCTATGTGTTCAGGAACTTCTTCCAATGCAGGATTAACTACAAACTGGGGATTTGATCCTTCCAGTTTGTCGACACTTCTCCAAAGTTAGGATCCATTAAACTAGGAAAAGGATAAAATAATAAGACTTTTATTGTAAGCTTCTTATTAGTTAATGGTCATTAGGCCGGCGCTGGTATTTATACCTCTAGGGCATCTTCTTGCCACATCCAGCACAAAGTTTATAACATCTATTTTGCCACTCAGCTCAGCCTATGACTGAAACCTTTTCTTAGGTTCATTGGTGGCAAAATACTCTCAAAATTGAGAGTATTTCAGGTACAAAAATTGTGATAAAAGCATGCAAAGTTGTCCTAAGATCTTCAGGATTTCAGTTTCGTCATACTGCTGACAAAACACACCTTCTGTGAAATTTTGGCCTCATTTGAAGAAAATGATGCACCCTTAATTGGGATGTCAGCAGGCCTCTTCCTCGATAGCACTAAGTAATCCCTTTTGGGCAGCCCACATAAGTGCTATTGTGCTTATTACATGTATCGACATACAAATTTCGCCCTCAGGTGGAAAATTGATAGCATTGCTCGTTCTTTTAATTGTCCATGGGACTTTTAAATGTAACTTTGGGTCATCCCCAAATTATTTTGTATACAAATGAATGGTTTGTGTTTCAATAATTGGGACCAATTGCCAAGATTTGATACATCAGAATTGGCCATAATATGTGAGCATATTTGGGCTGAGCGCCTGATAAATTACTTAATTAATTTTCAATAAGATAATCGGCCTAAGTTGTGTAATTGCAATAGGCGTTAGCTCAAGCGTTGAAAGGATAATTGGCCTGATCTGATGGTTGTCAAAGGTTTATTTTTGAGTCAACCACCAGAATCTGACAGTGGGATCAAATTGCCACTGGGCTGCTGGAATCAGCCCACCTGGCACAAGAATGCATGCCCAGCACATAGCTGTGTTGCGCCCCCTCCCAGACTTCCATTGGCAATGAGCTTCCCATCCTGACCGGGAAGGTGCTTTTACCAAAGAAAATGTGAGAGGGGCGCACAGTCCAGCGTGGCTGGACGTCCAACCCCTTTCTGGGCGGACCATCTGTGGGGTGAGAGAGCCCTGCTAGGACAGGTCCCCTCAATGCCGCCAAATCCCTGGTGAGTGGGAGGCCCCACCAGGAAAATTAACTAACAGTCACTTCAAATCCAGGGTTGGCCATCAGTCACCAGCTTCCACCGGTGCTGGTTCCTTGACAACCGGGACCAAGTACCACTGAGGTCAGCTATACTGGGGACTGGCAGCGTGAAGAGCACATTTGAGTTTGTAATTATATAATGGACTGGAAAAACCCCAGTTCCAACCGCCTATATTTAAAGTTCCTTTGACACACTGATAAGCAACCAAAGCGGCCTAACCAAAGCAGGAAAGATGTTTAGGGCACTGACAGCACCAAACATTTCACCTACTATTGATTATGAACATCCTTGTGATTGGTCCGACCCAACCACATGATAGCTTCTTAGAACTGAACACCCAATGAAAGACCACAGGTATGCAAGGTATGTGAACCCTGAAACAATCTATATTTTTTATTTAGGAACCATAAAAAAGGGCCTGCCAACCAGAGCTTGGCTGAGGAGCAACTGACAATGCTCCCCAGGATGGGAATGCTAGGGTGAAAATTCCAAACTGAGCTTTGGAATGGGCAGGTGCGCCTTATAAAGGCAGCACTTTGGGGACCCCACCTGAGCTATCAATTAGGCTCACACAAGCCTAATTTACAGCTCAGGCAAGGCACAACCCAGCGTCCAAGACAACCAAACCAAAAATGTTTCAAAGCGATCTGACTCAGATTCAGAAAATATGAATCCAAGTCAGAATGTAACAAATGATACAAACTCATCCATTACACTTCCTCTGTCATCAATTCCAGAGTTAAATTTGAAACTCTCCTGGATTTGGCTCCTTTTGTAGATGCATCAACCATCATTGTGGATGCTCCTGAGATTATGCCTTTTGCTCTTGATTACTCTTTTCTTGCCAGGTCAGACTTTCTTCCTGATTTCCTCTTCCAACTTGGACAATACTACAAACCTGCTGTCTTGACTACCAAGCTCACCATTGGTAACAGTATTCATTTTGAGCTCCCCTATGCCAAACTATAGGCCCAAGTCACTCAGGCTTTATCTTTAGCGCCAAATCCCTCCAATCTTGAGAACATCCTAGATCAAGATATTGCCGCTTATGCTTTTCACTTTGCCAGCCAAGTTCTTTGAAGTTAGTCCACGAAGCTTCCAGCCTCTCCTAGGTTTCACCATTTCTTCAGCTTTAGCTTCCAAGAAGCCCACAGTCATTGCTTTCAGGATGCCATTTGCTCCCTACATGACTATCTCATCTCCGGCGCTTCCCATCAGTATCTTCGTCTGATGGCTTTAGTAGGGGGAATGATTTGGCAACCTCATCAAGCATCCCTTGTTTTCTGCCAGCCCATATGTATGGTGTCCTCAATGAAGCCCATTGGCAGGCGCTCAATACTTATCTTCTGGCTCCAGTGCCATATTGGGATTACTCAGGTTTATTCACTGACTGCCCCTTTCTATACTGTTGCTTTCCTCCCCGCTCCAGGGTTTTAAGATTGGCTTCTTCTGACATTTCAATTTCATATCCCCTAGTTGCTTTCTCGCAGAGATCTGCATCTGCTCAAAGAACTTGGTTTTGTGTAGGTCTAGCCCTCGCTAGCATCCAATCTCACATCAATTTTGATGGGCTATTCATTCTTACTGCGATCCATCCTCCCTCCCCCAAGAGGTGACATAGGTGGAATAATCCCCATATCAAGGACAATTAATAAAAATTATAAAACTATATCAGTTTTTCTCTGCAGTATATAATCTCTTTTTCCCAATAACTTCTATCAATCTCTTTATTTTTATTTTTCTTTTTTCCATGGGACTTGACCTTGTTTCGGTTCAGCAGTCCATCTTTCTTTATTTTTCCACCAAATAAGGTCCTAGGTACTTAAACCTACCAGTTTTCTATGGTTCAGAGGTCATTTTTGGATGTAACCATCTAGATTGGTTCAGGGCTCTTTTTTTCAGACTTGACCTAATCATCAGAACATGGCCAACTTAATGGTTCATCAATCCTTCAGGAACTCTTTTGTTTTTTTCATCAATCCATCGCTTCAAATACTTAGCATGGACTCAATTTACAACTCTTCCATCCAAGATATTCTTGATGGAATAGGCGTCAGTCGCCATATTAGTTCTAATCTCAAATGGATCTGACCACAATGCATCCAGTTTGTTTCATTTTCTGAAACCATGCATATCACAATAGGCTACTCTTTCACCTATTCGATATTCTGCTAAGGATGGTCAGTTCTTATCATCCATCAATTTCGCTCATATCCTTTTCTTCAAAGTTGTATCAAATGCTTGCAATTGCATTTAAATCAGGATATTCATAAATCAGTTCAGATACTGCTCGGCACTCATCCCCAATGTTGGTTCTATTACCAAATATTAAAATCAGTAGCAACGTGGCCTTCTTCCCCTATAACAACTCAAACAACGTTTTTCCCATCACTGTATGATGACTGATTTTGTAGGTGAATGTCACCAAACTCAGGTACGTTCCCCACGCAGAAGTTCTTCCTGCAACCAGCTTTCTCAGAGTTGTAGCCAGCGTTCCATTCACTTGTTCTACCAGTCCATTTGTCTCTGGCCAGTAAGGTACAGACATGACTCCTCTGATCCCCATTATCTCATTCAATCGCGGGATCACATGAGACATGAAGTTTGTCCCATTATCACTAAGCAGGACCTGAAGAAATCCGTGTTGATATACTACTTAATCCAGGATGAACTTTGCGGTGCTGGTAGCATCTACTTTTGCCAGGGCCTTCATCTTGATCCATCTTGTCAGATGGTTGATGGCAACTACTATGTACTTCTTCCCTTGTGCTCATTGTCAGTAGTCCCGTTATGTCAATGGACATCATATGCCAGGTAAATCCAAGGTGGACCAGTCAGTATCCAGTTGTATTCTTATGTGGCTTGTGCAGCTGGCACTCCACACAATAAGCTAGATAGTCAGCGACATCATAGTTGATTGACTCCCAGTAGTAGTACTGGCGAATATGGTCAGTCATTTTTCTCAGGCCTCTGTGCCTGACAACCTTATGAGTGGCTTTAATGATAGCCACTCATTCCAATGGCTTTGGGAATAGTGATCACTTCCCATTCCTTGTCTTGAAAACTTGTCCATATATGATCTCAGTGTTTTCTAACGCTTTCCAAAGTGCACCTTGGATTCCTTGGGGCTCATTCCCAATTTCTCCATCAACCATTCTCTGGAATAGCTCATCCGCCTGCAGGTATACCATCTGGACCTTTGTTAAACACAATAAGCCATCCACATTCTGGTGAGAAGCCCCACTTGGTGGACAATCCTGTAATTATAAGCCTGTAGCTTAAGTGCTCATTGGGCCAGTTGTCCTTTTGGTTCTCTCAAATTGTGGAGCCAATGCAACGAGGAGTGGTCCAACTCTAATTTAAAGTCCATTCTGTGGATATACACCTGAAACTGCTTACAGGCGTAAATGACTGCAAGGCATTCACACTCAGTTACAGTGTAGTACCTCTCAGCATCTGAGAGTGTCCAGATCACATACGCCACCAGATGTTCATCCCCAAGTTCATCTACTTGGCTTATTATGGCGCCGATTGCCATCAACAAAGCATCAGTTTGTATAATAAACTCTTGATTGAATTTGGATATTTCAAATTGGAGAATCTATTAGGTACCAGCATAGCTCATCAAAGGATTCCTGCACTTCTTCATTCCATACAAATCCTTTTTTGGATCCTTCAACAGATGGAATAAGGGCTCAGCTATTCAGGCAAAGTCCTGAATAAATCTTCTGTAGTATCTGACCATCCCAAGAAACACTTGGATGTCTTAGACACTCTTCAGCACAGCCATCCAGCTATCTATGGCTTTGTATCTTCTGGGCTTGCAGCTGCAATCCACTAGAGTTGATCACAAATACCAGATATTCCAAACTTTTTTGAAGAAGTGACACTTCCTCAGCTTAATCTTTAGGTTAGCCATGGACAGTCACTTAAATACTTCTTTCAAGTGGTGTAGGTGATCATTAAACGTCCTACTGAACAAATTGGTATTGTCCAAGTATACCAGGATGCACGACAACTTCAAGTCACTCAGTATAGTGACCATGGCCTTCTGGAACGTTGCAGGCGCATTGCATAGACCCTGGGCCATCCTCGTCAATTGGTATAGTCCCTGCGCAGTAATATTCACGAATTTTTCTTGGTCTTCTTTTGGCAAGTAAATTTGCCAATATCCCAAGATTAGATCCATCGCAGAAAAATACTTCGCTTCTCCCAATCAGTCTAGTGCATCATCAATTCTTGGTAGGGGATACAAATCCTTCTTCATAATCTTATTCAACTTTTGGTAGTTGATCACCACCCAGTTGAAGCCATCCTTTTTCTTCATGATTAGAATTGGACTCGCCCAGGGATTTGACAATGGAACTAGAAGCCCATGCTTCACCGGTTTGCTGATTTCATTTTCCACTACTGCTTCAGCCACTTTTGATCATCAGATCGGTCTCATCCTGATCACAAATTTTCCCCAGTGTTGACCTTGTGGATCACATCTCTCACGCATCCCAAATCATGGTCATCTGACTGAATACTTCCCAATACTTTTTGAACAAATTGAGCACCTCCTCTTGCTGTCCTTCCGATAGATCAGCAAGTTGCTCTTATTCAACCAATAGGTTGATACTCTCAGTTACCCCAGCCAGTAATACCATCTCATCAAGAGTCCCAAAATTGTGGAATCTCCTCAATTCAGCTGTTGGGATTTCTCATCACTTTTTATGTCTGAAACTCATAGACCATAAAAATTTGTATTTTATATCTTTTATATATTTTATATTTTTTGTATTTTTCTTTTGCAATGGGACTTGCAACCTACAATTAGGTTCAGAGGTCCTTATTTCCCCTTCATTAAACTGGTTCCTAGGTATACTTTGACCTATCAGTTATTATGGTTCAAAATCTTATCCTCTCAAGGTTTAACCATCCATTTGGTTCAGTGGTCCTCTTATAGGACTTGACCTAAATCTCAGGACATAACCATTTAATGGTTCAGAGGTCCGCTGGGAACATTGCAACTATTTTCTCTTAGGCTAAATACTTCTGATTAGTATTGACCTTCACTATATGACAAGCAGCGCTGTCTCTTAACGTTTAGGCTACTCCTGCCAACTTTGGAAATACTCTTGAATATATTAGGCCTTTGATCCTGATTGGTTATTCGTCCAACAGGTTCTAATTTCATCTCATATTTCAGCTGATGCTTGGATCCTCATATCTCATTAGCCAACAGTTCTGTTTGATTGTTCAAATCGTTTTCTCCTGAAAATGATTTTTTGCATTTATTGCCATCCTTAATTACACAGGTCATTCTGGCCTCACTAGCTTCATCAATTTCTCCTTAATTAATGAACTCATCTCCAGCAACTTATGATCATTGGTTGAGTGTTATTATGTCAAATGATTTTCTCCATTATATTGGATCAATCATTTCCTGTTTTGGCTTCCTATCTTCATTGGTATGGCAATCCAATTCTCCTGATTGATTGCTTCCTATTTCACCTCATCTAAACACTCACTCCTCAGAATTATTTAAATTGGACCCAATTTCAACCTGAGTTAACCCTGCTAATACTCCAATATCAGTAAGATGTCCGGTGGAACAGGTTTCCTTGCAGCACTAGATAGTTCCATATCTAGGCTGCAAGTCCTTTTCCCTGGTAATGAGTATATTCCATTTTCTTTACTTGGAGCTCCACTTCTGATCTGGGTGAAAGCCACTGAATGTGATTCACTTCACGTTCTGATTTAGAAACATCTTCATAGAACATCATGTTTCAAGTTCTTCTACTCAACTACACTCCTATAATGAGCACCAAATTGTAAAAATTTATTGTTTTAGGTTATTATCAGCAAACTTCCCCAATATACTTATTACTGCACAGGTTCAGTTCTTGTGCATTTCATCCACATTATATAAAATATATGATATTATTGGTTGATAATAGTATGACAAATATTATCTATAGCTGAGTATGATTCTTATATCTCAGCCCAATGCTCAGCCAGTATTCCCACTGGAAATACTTGCAATGTCTTGATATAGAGATTCATTCCCTCATTCTGTCCAACCTGATCTTCTCTGAGATTCTCTGGTGACAATCTCTTTGGTCCAACACATAGTCAGCAGCAATCTTTGATTGTTTCTCCTTCTTCTCTAGATCCCCACTCAGATCTTTACTCTTTTCCTTAAGAGTCTCCCAATTATTGCACACAGTAATAATATCCTTGAGAAGAATAGAACAGTTGAAAGCTGATAATAGTTTACTCTTGAACTATATACTGGATGAAAACTATAGATTTATATATCTTTAATATTATCTAACTGTTTACTATAACATGTTTTTTACTATGGATGAATTCTAGGAAATTTATAGTGCTGATTCAGTCATCTAACCCTCAGTTGACACCTCTTCGATGAAACAGCAGCTGCTGCCATTGAATCACCCATCCTCATCTCAGCAGCGATGGTCTTCCCCATCCTAGCTAGGATTCTAATGTTGTAGTCCCCAATACCTAAACAAAAAGAGTTGAAAAACGTGTCCCTAACGTTTTCCTCTTGATCCAAGTGAACTAACCATATTTGGCTAGCAACCTGCCTAGTTAATGGGACTTATTACCCATTAAGGCAGGTCACACACAAATGATCAATTCGCTAGTTGCAGGTGGCATCACTCACCTCGCAACTTACTACTCATTCCCAATCAGTTGGTGATGAAACCTGGTTAATTCCAATTAGTACACCTGATAGTTAATCACTATCAGATGCCCCTATTTTGTTGGCAACTCCACCCGACGAGATTTTAGGTATACATCTGGATCAATCCCCAATGGATATGACCAGGTGAATATCCCAAAATCCCCTGAACATAGTTACTCCAAAATTAAGGTCCACCAATTTCCAATTTGCCTCGCATTAGGGAATTGTCCCATAGAAATTCCTGGTAATCTAGCAGGCTGGGAATATGGGCAAAAATCCCATCAGCAGGTAAGCCTTTCCAATTGTAGATGTGTCAAATTAACTCCAAGGTCTTTGCTTTCCCAGGATGACCAATGGTGATTCCATCATGATGGTCCTAGATGATTTCCAGGCAAAGTAGTCCAGCAGGAACCCATAGGTGCCTTTGATGAACTCATAAGAAAATGCAAATTGGGCAAGGGTCTCATGCCAATGAGTCTGCCACTGAGTTAATACATGAAGAGCGCGGTAGTACAGTAAGGCATGGTGATCTGTACTTATCTGGAAAGGTTGGGAAGAGCCATGCAAGTGATGACATAAATAAGTCAGCGCCTCCACCACTTCTAGTAATTCTTTGTCATAAACAGCTTAGTTTAACTTGGGCAAAGACATTTTTCTCTAAAAATATCCTACTGGATGCTCAATTCCATCTTTACCCACTTGTAATAAGGCAGCCACTATGGTGAAGTTGGAGGCATCAGTAGAAAAAATGAACTCCTTTTAAGGATCAGCATGGCGAAGGACAGACGAGGACAACAGGGTGCACTTTACTGCTTGGAAAGCATCCTCCAAACGGAGGACCACTGAAGCACCTTTACACCGCTAGCCTTATATAAGGGTGCTGCCACCTCAGAAAGATTGGGTGTGAACTTCTTGAGGAACGTACACGTCCCCAAAAAAACTCCTCAACTCCTTGACTGAAGTGGGGGTGGGCCATTCAAGAATTGCCTTCGCCTTTTGTGGAGTTATCATATGTCCTTGATCAAACATGACGTTGCCCAGAAAAGTGACCTTAGACTTGAAAAATTCAACCTTACTAATCTTTAGTGTAAGCTTGCTGGCTGCCTTTAACCTATCCACCACTTGCTGAAGGTGTAATTCATGGGACTCATGATCAGGGGAAAACACTAATATTATCCATGTAGGCAACCGCGCATACCCCTCAGCAGGTCCGCCAAAGCTGCATCAATATGGCGTTGAAAGATAGCAGGTGCATTCTTAAGCCCAAAGGGCATGGCCTAAAACCGGAAAATCCCTTTTCTTGTATATAATGCGGTTAACCACTCCTATCCATTCTTAATCCAAATCTGATTGAAAGCATTGAGGCAATCCAGCTTGGAAAAGACTTTAGCCTTCTCCACATAGCGCACAATCTGAGAATCTAAAGGGATGGGATGGAGATCTGGTACAGTGACGTTGTTGAGGTTTCATAGTCTATGCATGGGTGTAAGGTACCATCAGCATTCTCTCCAAAGAGAAGTGGGGAACACACAGGTGAGGTTTTCTGAAAAATAGCACCCTTGGCTAACTGCTCCTTAACCCACACATCTAAGGCCTCTTCCTCTCTTACAGTCAATGGGTAAATGGGGGAAGATTATGCACCAGATCAACAGTGAGCTTGAACTTGCAATCAAACTCTGAATGATCTGGTAATGCGTTAGCTGAAGCCATATCAAACGAAGATTCCAAATCCTCCAAACAGGAAGGTAGGGGAACCTTCACTGAGGGCTTCAAGAACGTGGAAATCCTGAAAGTGTGAATATTGGGCCAGTGGGGCAAAATGCCCTGGAAATTGGCTTCAGCCAAAGAGACAACCAACTTGTGACCATTTTTATAAAGTTAGATATAGGGTATTATCTTTCAAGTTAGTCCTGACATCAAACTTTCGCCACCACTCTACACCCAAAATGATGGGGTACAAGAGTTTTTAGTAGCTTAGAAGTGGTCAGATAAATGGTATTTTCCAAATTGATAATCCACTAACCTTATAACTTTCAGTGTGGGAATACCTTGGGAAGCCTCTCCTCTAACCATACCACCTGGAACGTAACTCAGCTCAAGGTAGCCAGCTAGGTTTTGGTCCATAAAATTATCAGAGGCTCCAGTATCCACCAAAATAGTGGTGCTGAATTTCCCTAAAGGGGATGAAAGAGTAGCAGTCATTAGAAAATAACCCAAATGATCTTTATTTAAAGCAGAAAACGCCAGCACTGCACCACCAAACTCTTCATCTGGCATTAACATGTCTCCCTGGTATGTCCTTAAATCATAAAATGAAGAGGTATAATTGGCCACACTTACTACTGAGGCCACATATTACACCATATCTTCCACAGTTGCATAAACATTTTCATATTGTAAATGTAGTTCCTTTCAACCTCCTGAGTGCTGTGTATCATGTCAGGGTCAAGCGGGGGTTTCCTTGGGTAATTTGATACAAAGGAGTGGGTTTTACTTCTGAGCCATAAAAAAGTAAATATGGTTTGGTGGTATATATGGTATTTCCATTATAAAACGCATTTTTATATGCAAACGACCCTATTTTCTTTACTGCAGCGGGTTGTCTGATGTTATCTAAGGCCATTACCCCCAGGTCCACCTTTGAGGATTCTGCTGGTACTGTTCAAATGTGGTGCTGAAGTGAACCCCATTTATTTAGTTTTGATTTTATTATTTTTGGCGGAAAGTCAGTGAATCTTGAGTTCTGAACTGCAAAGCATCCATATTCACCAGGTACAAGCAAGAAGGGTGGGTACTTTACAGTTGGAGATAACAAAAAGAATGCTGGATGCTCCACCCTTTGGGGAAAAAGAAAACAGTGGTAAGACCTATCACAGCTGACGCTAACAGATGGCGCACACCATTTGTGCTTTGTGAAAGACCCACACAGAAAAAATTCATGCAAATAAAAGAAAATGGTTGGTCAACTAAAGTAAGGAAAGTGTCTATAGCTCTCCTGTTCCAATGTGGTAGTGCATGGTGCACAGGGCCAAATCCAGGGAACTAGCCATTAATACAAAAGTTACTGAAACCCAGCAGAGGGTACTTAAGCAATAATAACTTAGATTGAGGAGGGTTATCATTAGAGGGAATAACCAAACAGGAGCAATGCGTTGCACAGAGTGGTAAAGTATAGGCGTCCTAAGTTGGAGGGAACCTTGGCAGCCCAATGGTGCATGGATGGATAGTTTTATCATAGTTAAAATTAAAAGATTAATTTAGTGTGAGATCTCTGTGAAGAGGTCCAAGCACATGATTGTCCAAGATAACATAGATATAAAAATGGTGTACTATCAAAGGGGTTTATTATAAGGGAAGTCAACCAATGGGAGAGATTGGTCTCAACATGAGGAATTTAAGGGATTTGGAAAAACAATCAATTGAAGGAAGTGGGTGTCAGGTTTCCCCAAGATGTGCTCGCTGATGCTGATGCAGGTGAACCCAACAAGTAGGCTGACTGCAAGGGGCTGGCGTCAGCCAAGAGGACAGGGGTGGCTCCAGACATGACAATGGATAAGACTCCATTCATTTTGATAAATTAAACTTAATAAAATATAAGATAAAATAAATATTATGAATTGAAGTGTTTTATTAGGATAATATTTAGGGATATTTATAGGGTATTTGAGGACACATGCCCCAAGGATCATCGTGGCCCCATCCAAGTAGGGTTTCTCCTAGCCTTCTGGATTGCCCATTGTTTTGATCCTTACTCAGATCTCACCGCCCTTGTGACCAGGTCAAGTGATATCCCAGGTCACATGTCCTAAGAGAAGGGAATGTACCATTTCCTCAAATTTGGGGTAATTTATACCAAGCCCTGAATTTGGTATACTTGTAGATTTGACTCTTGTTTTCAAATCTAATAATCCATTTAGGATTTACACCTCTTGAAGGGGGATGTTGATCCTTCCTCTGGACAAGGCTTACACCTAACCCAGGGAAAATCCTGACAGTGGGTCTAAGCTAAGGCGCACCAATAGGCACATGCTTCCATCAGGCAATACACTGTACTTGGTAATTGACCCAAACTCAGGTAATTGATTGTAGAAGCAGCTGACCCAAGATGGAAATTTCAAAAACTGAATGGGTTTTGAGACCCCGTTCACCTAAAAACCAAAGTGAACCATTTTTGTTTACTGCAAAGCTAGTTTGTTTTAACGCCCCTGCTGTTATACAGAGCTGAACTTCTCTTGCATCCTTAGGACCAACCTGGGCATACTTCACCTTAACTCAGCGTTGATCTATGGCATGCTTGAGGTCAGGGAGGCCTGCCAACTTTACCTTATTGGCCTCCTGACATGCTGCTTTGACTTTAACGTTAGTCCCAATTATGATGTCATTTTCCAACCATGAAAAGATTGTGACGATGAGATGGTTACTAGCTCTGATGCGGGTACCTCCTACTCCCTGGATCTTATCACATTGGGGGAGCTCATGTGGATACAACAAGCCTAATTAACCTTACATATGAAAGCACAGAAAGTATCACCATACATGCCACTTTGGGCTAAAGTTAATGATTGGACTAAATTAAAAGCACAACAACTTTTAAAAACTATATTTGGACTGAGCTGGATACTCTGAGCAAAAACATTGAAGACCTAATCAGGCTTAACAATGTTGTTATAATGGCTGATTTGCATACCTTGACTAACATGAAGAAGACAACACATGTTAACAGAGAAGTTAGAGCTGATTTTATATACAACTGTGTCTACTTAAAGTTTATAAAAAGGTTCAAGATCTTGGCCAATTAAAAATATATATAATATTAGCATTACAATATAAAATAAAATATATTAAATAGAATAAAATAAGAAAAGAAAAAATAAAAATATTAAAAAGTATATAAACTAAAATTACAAAAAAATATTAACCTATTTAATACTTTAGTTTGCACTTGAGGATGTGGAAAGGATCCAACTCTAGACTTGTCAGAAGTTTGTGCCAAAATTAACAATTGGTGAAGATCAATGAAGGCTAATCAGAAACCTTAGGGCTTATGTTTGAGTCAAGTGGGGGAAAATGGTAGATTCTGGTGGTTGACCCAAAAATAAGCCCTTCAGCAACCAACAAATTGGTCCAATCTTCATCCTAATTCTTGAGATAATACTCTAATTCTCAACTTAAAGCCTATTTCAACTACATGGCTTAGGCTGACTATATCAACATTAATTCAAATGAAAATATTCTATCAAAAGCTTGGTCCAAATACACTTGCAGATTCAGGCCAATTGTCACTGCACCAAAGCTCACCAATTAGTCCCAACTAATTGGGACCAGTATTATTAATTAGCAAAAAAAATTGTTTAAAAATTGATCTAAGATAATGTCTACTAATCCTATAGACAAGTAGATGTTACAACATAATTAATTTCTTGCCCTAGGACAAAAATTTGTATGTTGATCTTAATAATTGGGGGGTTAGATTGGTGTATCCCCCTTTAGGTTGGGACCACCTAGTGCAAAAAAAGATCTTCATAATTGGCATGATAGTACTTGCACATAGACTGCCCAAATGGGAGTACCTAGTGCTATTAAGAGGGCCAGTTGACATCCCAATTAGGTAGGTGTTTCTGTCAGCTATATGACAAAAACACAAATTGAGCTGGTTCTAAGAATAATTTCCCACCTATGGCAAATTTTGTATGCCAATCCTCATAATTAGCATGATAGCACTTGCACATGGACCACCTAAATGGGAGTTCCTAGTCCTATTAAGAGAGGCCTACCAACATCCCAATTAGAGGTGCATCATTTTATTCAATTGATGCCAAAATTTCACAGAAAATCTATTTCATCAGCAATATGACAAAACTCAAATTGAGGGAAGTCTAGAACAATTTTACACATTCTTATTGTTGTAACAAATGGGGCTCCCAAGGCCCAGCCCGCCGCCAGCCCTTAACCACCACCCCCATATGTGGCTGTACCAACTCCATATGGTCCTGTCCAAATGGATGGCCTTGACAGGCATCCAGGCTGAGGTGTGGTGCACCAGTCTCTGTTGCCATGGGCCCCCAGGCTGAGGTGCATCCCTATGGTCTCTGTCACCTCAGGGTTATCTGGCCGAGGTGTGGTCATCCAGCCTCTGTCACCTCAGGCCACTCTGGCTCCTTCCCCTCTCACCAGGGCAAGGCCGCTCTCAAGAGAATCCTGGCGCATCCACCCCCTTCCCTCTCCTCCTCATCGCACTGCCATCTGCACCCCCAATCCTTGCTTAAATAAATAAAATTAAATAAATGGATCCAGCAAATTGCAGCCTTTATTGAGAATAGATTCAAAGTCAGAATAGAATTCCAAAGTGAGGTCTGATGGGCTGACCTCACTTTGATATACTTTTTATTTAAATAGGCTAAATAAATTGGATGTAATGAGGGGCACAAAAGCCTCCAGAATTGATGGCATCCAGGCAACTCAATGGAGAATTGGAGGGGAACCTCAGAACGGACAACCAATCAAATAAATAATTTTATTTAATTTAATTTATTCCATTATTGACCCAAATAGGAAAATCCTACTTGGAATAATGGAATTGCAACTATCAATGCATACAAATCTCATAATTCCCAACTTTATGAGATTTATGTATGATTGTCAATTGTTACAATTGTGATTTTTGTCCCTAAAATTCTCCCAATTTTGGGAGTATTTTGCCACCAATAAATCTATTAATAGATCTCAGTTATATCAGTTCAAGGGCTGAACAGAGTTGGAAAATAATCTGTTGAGATTGCATGCTCAAATGTTGCCAGGAGATGACCTAGAGATATAAATACTGGCGCCTGGCCTAATGACTAATTATCAAAATTAGTCTTTATAAAAGACTAATTTACTTATTCTTCTTTCTGATTTTTGTCTAAAGTCTATTTTGGAGAGTGTCAGCATGCTGTATTATTAGAATCCACAGTTTTTACCTTTGCCTGCCTTGGGAGAAGTCCCCAAGTATGAAGGGAAAATTGGGCCCAAAGTTGACCAGAAGAGTCAGGGCTATTTAAATATGCCTAGTGAGCTTCCAAATGATCAAAATACCATAAGACACTGGCAAAATTGAGGATTATTTGGCTGAACTTCATCCCAATTAAGCATGTAGGATATATTTATCATGTGAGCAATCTGCAGAATTTAACACCATCAGCCATAGAACATATATTATGTCAAAAAACATACATACAGGTTGAATTGAGAACCTTCTCCTTTTTCAAAGTCAGTTAAAAATAGACTGGAAGTGATGAATTTCAGTTTTAGGCTAATACATCATTGGATAAACTTAATTCTGGCCTTAAAGAAGTGATAGCTTCAAATTAACTTTTGACATGTAACATCCTATAGCTGGGGAGTATATTTAAAATCCTGATAAGTATGAGATCATAGCGTGACAAACATAATTTTTATAGATACCCATTCTTTGTATAATTTGACCACTAAAATCAACTCAAAATATGATATAATGAATTATTGTAGATGGTGATCAGTAACTTTTAGCATATATTGACAATAAAATCAACTAGATTTAATAAAATAAAACATTGTGTAACAAACTGAGTTCGTAATTGTTACATTTCTACTTGGGTTCATATTTTCAAATCTGAAAAAATTGTTTAAATAAAAGCTTATTATTTTGGTTGGTTTTGGGCCTGAGTTGTGACTCTCCCAAAATTCTAAACTTGTATGAGCCCAATCAATGATTCAGGTGAGGTCTCCAAAGGGCAGCCATAATAAAATAGAAAATAGTAAATGTTTTAAAAATGTTTTCATTTTGCAAAATTCACACTTTTCAGAATTTTTAATAGAATACTATATTTTCATTGAAGATACATAAATGTGCCAAATTACAAAGCTTTAGCTAGCCTGAAAGGTAAACTTGAAGCTTTCAAATCAACTGAATATCAAACTTCTCAGCTGTAACTATAAACCAACTACCATCAAAAATATATAGTATTTTCTTTTGATAAATATAAAACTTTATTTTGAACATGAAAATTAAATCTTTTGATGCATTATTGTATCATCATCCTAGACCAACATCTGTGCAAAGCTTTAGAATTTTTTTATCAGAAATAATTGTCTACAATAGCGCTTTTAAGATTTGATAACAGACAGATGTGACAGTGAGTTAAAGAATAGTGTGTAAAAAATTGTGCCTGCCAATTCTGAAGATTACTTTAGAATCTTGTCCCTAACTTTCTCCCCTGGGGAGCATTCTCAGTTGCTCCCTAGACAAGCTCTGTACAGTGGGCCCTTTTTATCTCCTGAATGAAAACTAAAGATTGTTTCAGAGTTTGCTTACCTTGCTTACCTTATGGTTTTTTGAGCATGTGGCTTTAAGTAGTTTTCATGTGGTTGGGTTAATACTAGCCATAAATCAGTTTTGCATAACCAACATAATGTGGGAATATTTTGGTGCTGTCAATGCACCAAACCTGTCCCCTACTTGATGTTAGTCTGCTTTGGTGCTGTTGGTGTATCAAAGCATTATTTATTTTATGGCATCAGAACTTGGATTTCTGACTGTTGCACATTTTAGATGGCAATCAGTAATTTAGCATAGATAACCTATAAAATCAGCTAAATTTAATAAAATGAATTATTGATATATTTGTTTATAAGATACTATATATTATATATACAATATTTTTTATTTTTATATAGAAATAGTAAGGTTTTAAAAAATATATAAAGACAGTGATTTTTATTAGAAAATAGGAAAAAAATAAACACTAATAAAAATACACTAATTTTTGGGAAAAAAGAACTGCCCTTATTTTTTGCAAAAAAGATTTTTCTTCAAAAATTGTGAAAAAGAACCTCTTTTAAAAAGGTGCTAAAAATTATGAAATAAAAAAGAAATTATGAATACTATTAAAACCCTTTTTGAAGTTGATGCCATATTCTAACCTGACTTATAGAATTGTGCTCACAAATAAAAATTAGATCACATATTGGATTAGATAAAGTATAAACTATAAGTAACTTAGAATATACAGTGCTGAGTAATTATTATATAAACAGGTATTATAATTCAGCTTAAAATTGGTGCTGACTTTAAAAGAGGTTTTATTAAGTACTCACATTTTCTTGATTGTTTCATATTTTTTAGTGCCTTTTTAAAGGAGGTTCTTTTTTTCCAAAAAAATTGTCCCTTAATCCTGTTAGTAGGTCTCTGCTTTAAGTTGACCTGTTTTAATATGAAATTAAAGTCAACTTGAGATTTATATATCAATATTCTTCCCAATGAAGCTCAAATTTTGGTAAATTATAATGCTTTTGAACCTTTGATGTGGAGCTGTTTAAATATAGAAATTATGTTTTTACTTTTCTAAATTAAGAGGGGTGGTTAGCCAAGCGGGTAAAACTGTTTCCACCCCTAGTGCAGGTTTCGAGTTTGGAATCTGTACTGGCTAGAAAACGTTCTCGGTGTGGTATATTTGTCCCAAGGTCAACCCACCTCAAATAATTTACTTTTCTAAATTGATCACTAAATTTATATTTTATCAAAAAGCCTACCCTAAAGATTATACATAAAAAGTATTTTTTAGAAATAATGGTTTAACTGCTTATATACCTAAAAGTTAAATGGAGTTTAGAATCAACTTTTTTAGCATTATTGGTGCCCAACCCAAAAGGAGGAGCTGCCACACATCAGAAGCAGCTTTTTTTAGTACTAGATTCAGAAGCAGCTTTTTTTTAGTACTAGATGGTCCCAACCCAAGGGGGGGATTCATCATGTCAGAAGCAGCTTTTTCAACTTTGAGATATGCTGTTTTAAAGGTTCTTACATAAAGATATGTATCAAGCTTTAAACTGTAACAATAAAAATATTATGATGACAAAATAACCATTTAAATTAATTGAGGCACATCATTATTAAAACTAAAATATTAATTATTCTGGAAATTTTAAACAGCTTCTTTATTCTCTCTTATTCATATTACTTTAAAAATGAGTTGCAATTAGTTGGTTATTAAGTAGTATCTATATTAATAAAAGCAAGTGTATGTGTGCGTAATGCCCAGTTAAAACTACAGCATATAGAGCTTTGAAAATTTGGATATAAGTGGACGGGAAGGGTCCTTGTGCACCTTGAAGCCGGATTTTAACTTTTTATAATAAAACTAGCGGAGTTCCCCGTGCTTTGCTACGGTGTCTATAGAATTTCAGGTGATTCGAATTGATTAATTTAGATTTTATATATAGTTAAGCAATATCTACTCGGCCAAATCTAATTGCTCAATCGAACCAAAACCACCAACCATTCAGCTAAAATTAACTGAACTTATCAAATCAACCAATAACTAATCACCCCAAAGCTAAACTGTATCCTATCGATTTGACCAAAGACCATCAACCACTCGGCCAAATAAAATAAACCTATCAAATTAATCAGAATTTAAGTTATTTTAGCCTTTATATTGGTAGATAGCTATCAATAAGTTCAGAAACCATTAAACCTATTAAAAATCCCAACCTCCAACCACTTAGCTAAAATTGATTAAGTCTGCCAAATTAATTAAACCATCAATCTCTTATCTGAAACTATTGAGCCTATCGAATCAACCAAAAAATAAACCACTACTTAGCAAAAATCAATTATGAAACTTACAACAGCCAAAAAACATCTACTAAAAAAAAAACTTACAACAGCCAAAAACCTATTATCAAAAAAATCGAATTAAATGAATATGAAAATACCACGCCAAATTACTATATAAATATATTAGAAATATATGTTCTAGATCTTAAATAGAACTGATGTTTAAATTTATGATTATTTTAAATAATTACATATTAGCATTCTGTTCCCAAACTTTATAGATAAGTGTCTGAAATAGAGCTTGTAAGATTTAATTACAGACAGACAGAATTGACAGTGAGTTTAAGAAAAGTGTATAAAAAGTGATTATGTCAGGATTCAAACAACTGAACTTTTATAGAGTTGAAGTTTAGAGCCAAAAGCTGAGCCAATTATGCTAGAATTTTTTTAAAACTCCATACTTTATTAAATAAATTTAAGGGAAAGTAAGAGGGGAGGGCAGAATACAGACAATTTGGCCAAGGGTAAAAAAGACCAGGGATTTGGGCCGCTAGAGTTCTAGCACCTCCAACCATTGCTGATCGGTGATCGCCATTGCTAGCCATGGTTCTAGCAGCGGCGGGCTTACAGGTCATACTATTATCAGATGATTAGTAGCTTCATCACATGCAATGAGCAATCTGGCGGGGAAAGCCAAATGTGTGGCCTTATAACATCTGGGGATTATGCATGAGAATTTTGAGATCTGGCAGAGCTGATTAGAGATAATCCAAATGGTCTTCAATACCAAACCTCTGTGATGGGGGCACTCATTGCTCATAACCTTGGTGATGAGCACACAGTGAATTACCCATACACAATAATGGTAAATGAAGGCTCATAGTTGTATTGGAGCTATTCTCAGGTTTTTGTAAAGAATAGGTCCTGCAATAGATGTATACCTGGAGGTGAATGATTGCCTGATTGGATATATTATATTGTGGACCAGTATTTTTTGAACATGGTGCATTCATAATAGCAATATGCTATGTCTGCTTTTGGTTTAGCATATATGGGGCATTCTTTGTGCTGGTAATATGGCCTGCTGTGCTTACCTAATTTGAATGCCTGATTAAGGATCTGCCATGTTACTGCCCAGTGTTTGGCTGTAACCAAGCAGGAGTTCAGGCCCAAAATCAACTCCTTCATTGGGTGGTTGGTGTCATGGCCTTTGGTAGTCCAGTCATTAAGGATTTGTGGGTGGGTGGGCAGATTGCACCCCAGTTTTGGGAGCAGATCCCTATATTCTATCAGCATCAATTTGTACCTAATTCTGATCAACTTGGTTGCATATTTGTCAGCGATTCGGTTATGTTCCTCTCAGCTTGTTGTAGTAATCATTGCAGAATTATGTTCTTCAACATCCCTTTGAATTTGATTGGCCTTTCAGTCCAATTTTTTGAATGACCACCCACCCTGGCGCATGGCCCAATTGCAGAGTCACCAGTAGTATGGGGCTTCTTTTCATGAGGTTATCTTTGGGTGGTTCACCATCCATTCACATAATGATCAGGGGAGACTGGCTCTTGGAGGCCTTGAGCCCTTGCCCAGTTCACACCCATGCTAGAGTTGGGCAGTGTATGTGCATCTGTGTTAGCTTCAAAAATGACTTCCCCCATATGTGTTGGGCGTGAGATTCAAAGTCCAGTAGGCCCATGCCTCATTCATTTTTTGGTTTTGACAGGGCTTCCAGTGGAATTGGTGCTTCCTTCACCTTGAACCACAGAAAAATTTGGAGCATTGACCTGATTTTCTTCTCTAGGTTTGGGCTCATTGGCAGCACATGAGAAACATACCATAGCTTCAAGAAGATAAGATGTTTATTGCCTGCACTTTCTCCTTGAGGCATAGTCTGGCACTTTTCCAGCATGACATTTGGAATGATAAGCTTGTTAATACTTCTTGTTCAGTCTTCAGTACAGCTGGTCCCTTGTCATTGAAGAGTATTCTGAGGTATCAGACTGTCTGGGAGCTCATAATTGGCGTTGTATCAGTTGGTGGGCTGAAGTTCAGGTTGCCAACTGTCAGGGTAAATACTGACATTAGTGGAATTACTGAGATTATAGATATTGTCAGTCAGATCAATATGATATGTGATAAAGTTAGATCAGATAATTGCATATCAAATTAATGATTGTAGTGAAAATATTCAATTAATCATTTAAATTACTTTATTTGAATAGTATTCAGCCAATTAATTGCACCAAAACAAATTTATGATGAGACTGAGATGATTCCCACTGCCTTTAAAAATCACATACAAATTTGTAATCCCATAAGCACTAGAGAAGAATAGTGCACTGTTTAAAATCAATTAAGCTTAGGTAAGTCCAGGAAGTTGGATGGTATATAAAACCAAGGCATTCATTTGGTTGATCTTTGCGGTCAATAAAATTATTTTTATAATGTAAACACTATTAAGTTTATTTACTAAAGTGTTAAAATTACCGATCTACCACCCCAGCCTACAAGAAACTCCTTCCAACTTTCTCCTTTTAAAGCCATGTCTTTAAGCAACTCCCTTACCAGCTTACCCACCATTCCTTATACCTGGACACCTCTAGTGTCCTTGTCATACTGGGCTAAACCCCTTGGTTATGCTAACTCATGGTTAGCTACCCCCAACCAGGTCATTAGTACACCAGCCCCTGACAATTTGTCTGCCACTATTTACAATAAATATCCCACCGCATTTTTATTATTGGGGGCTTTGATATATGCCTTTTTGATGGGAAGTTACCAATTGTTGGTGTGGATGTTTTCCCCAGTAAAGAAAGATAAAAGGAATAGCGGCGGAAGCCAGCGAGCACCCCTAAGCTGGAATTCTACATCCTGCATTGGAAACAGCAGATTAATGATTTTTACGCTCATTTTTGAACTTCAGATTTACTTCCCATCACAATTCAACTTTCAGATTTTTCAGATGGTTTTTCGAATTTGACAATATTTTGAGCTTTTGTTTGGATTAATTTAAAAGTGTGATTGGGAGCATCAAATATGGCTCCAAGCATCTTCAGATGGTCCACCATCTGCAAGGTTGTTATTTATGGGTTACTAGTGCCATTACCATAATCTGATGCAGTTCTCAGTAGGCTGAAGTGCCATCTGCATGGCTATGCGTGCATCAAAGTCAGTCAGCACATTCACCCCTGCCAAGATCTGAGATTCTTGGTAAAACCGATTGGAGAAACTAGCCAGAGTCTCATCCTTTCAGAATTGTATACCCATAAATTTCTTTATTTCAATTTGCCATCTGAGTAGTACTTCCAAACTCCAGCATGATTGCTGCTTTTGCTTCAGCGTATGCCTAGTTGTCCCCATTGAGGTGTGGTAGCACCAGAATCTGAAATCAATGCTAAGACAGTTCATTACGTTAACAGCTTTCTGATGGTCTGCATATCTAAACATGGTCATCTTAAAGAGATGGAAAAACGCCTTGCGTTATCCTGGTGAAAGGTGGGCAACTTCAGCATATTTTAGATTTCCTTGGTCGCTCCACTCATAGGAGATTCTTTCCCAACAACTCAAGTAGCCATAGGAGTGGCTTTGGGAGTCATTTCCAACATATTAGCAAATGATTTAGGCATATTTTGGGGCATAGTGGTCTTCCCTATTGAAGTTTTGCATGCATTTTCATTGGCCTCATTTGCCTCAAATTGCGCACAATCAAATTTGTGATTTTCAATACTTCAATACACTTCGTCATTTTCCCCATATCCTCATGAAACCGCCAGATGCCCTCACGTTCTGCTTCATATTCAGTCTTTTGGAATAAAACTTTCTTATTAGGTTCACCCTCTTTCTGCTTCAAAGAAGAAACTTTTCCACACAGGTCATTAATTTCAGTTCCAACTTTTTTGAGCATCTCTTCCACCTTTATTACACGCTCCTCCAAGGTATTAACATCAGCTTGAGATGTTGAGCTAAACACATTCTGATTGAAGGCCTGTAATTCCATACAGAGTTTCCAAAGCTTATCCTTATAAGACTTTGTGGTTTGTATTAGATTTTGACAACTCAACTACTCCCTGTAGTGAGCACCAATTGTTAAAATCTTGGCCGCTAGATGATTGCTCAATTCTGGCCCTGATTTCAACTGCACAGATCCTTGAGCATTTGCATTGATTGTTTAAACATTATATAAACTGGGGAAATAATAGTATGAAGAGTAACTCTCTTTACGCTAGTTGTAACTTTCCAAGCCAAATTACACAAATTTAAAATTAAACAAATCATATTTGCCCATGGTAGTTTTGCTCCAATGTCCTCAGATTCTCCGCTGGCTGCTCCAGCGTGGGGCAGCGGCGAAACTCCCCCCACCATTTTCCATCCGGCAGGAAAACGCGCTAGGACTGGTTCACCCAGTCATTCCAAACCCATGGGCCAATTTGTTCCGCCCAAGGACCTGGACGCCCACCTTGCTCATACCCAAGTGGTACCACGCTACCCCTAGTGCTCCCCCGGAGCAACATGCAATACAGCCTAAGGGTCAAATATGGGAAACTATTCACATACCACGACCAAGCCATTATTGAAATGGCACAGGCAGTGATGATACCTACCAGATTTATTGATTTCCGCCCCTACAAGGGGTATTTCAACCTCAGCTTCACCTGCGAAGCTGACGCTGCCACTGCAGCAACTGTGCCCCTGGTATTCCAGGGCACCCCTTTCCCCACAAATTGGACTCAGCTCCCAGTGGACACCACTTCAGTGGTCCAATAGGCTAGCCTGCCCACCCACCTCCACCCTGAAGTGTTCCACCAGGAGCTGATGGCCGGTTTGGCAGCCTATGGCTCCAACCCCATCTTTTAAAATGTGGTCCCAAATGGGGCCACACAACTTGCTGGGCCTCTGGCATATGCCACAATAAGCCCTGAATTTAATAAAATTGCAGTGGCAATTCCGCCGTGCACTGTATTTCCTCAGCGCCCAACCATCTGTTTTGGGCCCGCGTCAAGGGTGGGTGGACGATCTGTCCGTCATGTTTCAAGTTATACCACTTAAAAAGCAAGTGCCTATTCTCAACCACTTCAGGTAGATCGGACAATTCATCGCCAACCTCCAATCCGCTGCCCACCCTGTACAATTTCTGGCATGGGGCACAATCATACCTCCTCCACTCCCAAAGCCTGTTGCTGCAGCTGCACCTGCAGCCACCAACCAGCCTCCTCCTCACCCCAATGCCATAAATAATTCCTTCAATCAAGAATCAGATTAGATCCCAGTTTGATCCCATGCTTCCTCAAATGAATCAAACAAACCTCAACCATATGCTGATTCCCCAATCCAATTCAACCAAAACCCATGGGAATTATTGGCTGAAATTGATGAATCAGGTAAGTATATTGAAGAACCATTGCTGCAAGTTGAGCGGCTCTGTAACGCAGAATGGGACGCAAAATTTCTGCCTCAGAAATATGTCCCACAACCTATTGCCAAACCGTTCTACAGTGACCACCAGCTTGTAGTAGAAGCAGCCACCACACCAGATTGCCATCCGCTCTGCAAAGCTGCCGCCAAATCTGTGGCTGTGCTCGCAGGAGGAATTCCACCTCCCGTTATCCCCAAAAATCTTACTGCACAAAGTAAGATCAACATGAAAACTTTACATAAAAACGTCACTTAAGCCATCCAGAACGTAGTAACAGTAGCACGGAATCTGTAAGTAAAAATAACCCAAACCAACATTGTCACATTCATTAAACTCCCAGACGCCCACCTCAAAGCTGAAGATGCTTTGGGCAAATACATCGTTGGTATAATGGTGGCTGGCAACTATTCAGAAGTTCCAGTCATCAAGAATTTTGAACCCCACACCGCTGATGCCCTTACACCATTACTATCTGCCTTAACACGCACCCTACTCTGGGATGAGATGGATGCGGCTGAAGATGAGCCCACAATCCCCCCTCCCCATCCACCATGGAGGGATAGCAATATTTGCTGTCCACCTGGTTGGATATTTTGTTAGGTATGATTCAATTGATCCATCCATTTTGGTCGTTTTGTTTAAATCGTTATTTTTTACAATGATTATTATTTTTAGTTTGGTAAAGACCATCCCCTGGTCATCTTACCTCGGTTAAATAAAAGAGTTTGAAGACTATTATTATGGTTGATTTCCCAAAAGCCACATTGAGTGCAAAGTCTAAAGCTAGACATGTGCTTCTTTATTGTGAAGATATTTTGATAAAGGTAGGGAACACTTTCCATATTCTCTTCTCGCAGAGCCAAGTGGAGATTTGATAACAACCTAAGGATATCTGATCTTTGCACTTTTATCCCAATAGTAATGTTATACAACCAATGTAAAACAACTAAGTTATTATCAGGTTTGAATCTAATTTTATTAGGGAATATTTGGTGGTTTTTATAGTAAAATTGGAACACAACTTTTCAGCTGTCTGCTGGGAATTATTTGCTCTCCTATACTGGTTTGACCCTCAATTTTAGTCACTGAATCTAATTGGGTATCTTTAACTTGATTTTTCTTAGGTAGCATAATCCTTGGCTGTTCAGAGACCAAAATATTGTTTTTTAAAATCAAAATAGTTGTGTTGGCTGATGACGATCCTACCATTTATCACAAGCATTAGAATGCTTAGATAATTTCTGGTGACTCCCCATCCATTCACTATGAACGATTCCCAATAATTTGACTATTGGGTGTTTCTTCCCTCACTTAATTCATTCTCAATATTGTTGGGGATGTTTCTTGATGAGAATATCTTTAGTTGGCAACCATTACCAAGATATTAATTGTCCACTGCAGTTATTTGAGTATTGGGTATTGTTCCCTCATCAAATTTATGCTTAATATCATTGGGGATGATTCCTGACAATAATCTCTCTAATTAACAACTGTTGCTAAGATATATGATTGTAAATCCAATTGTCAATTTAATTGGTCAATAGGCTATATAATGTGGTCAAATAAAATTTCAACACATGAAAAGTTTGCAAACTTCGTCCACTGAGGAGAGATTATCTCCAAAAGCAAGGTCACATCCTGATGTCATATAGCATCCATAATGTTAGTAGACCCTAAGTGTCTACTATAACAGTACTCCTCACTTGAGTAGGGAGGGCAGCAGCATTGTATTATGGCCACTATGGTCTAGTTTTTATGTAGACTAAGAAAAATATGGCCCCTATAGTGGAGCAGCTATCAGATAAAGGGTGTAATTTGAAATGAGAAAAATCTGAGTGGAAGTTTGTTTACTGAAACAAAAAGTAGAAAATTGACTGATAACTGTATCTGTGGGGACAGTTTTCTTATGTGCTAGGGATTGAGGAATAAATAATTTTTGCATTAACCAAGGGTAACGCAATCACATTTGATTACAGTGGATTGACATTCAAAATCCTCCTGACGCTATATCAATCTCATTCTTGACTAGAAGACATATGCACATATTTTGCCCTCAAATTTCCATCCAAGCGCGATTTCACTTAGCAGATTGGCAACGCTTTGTATGATGGTTGACTGGGTGATCCCTTAGCCAGGCCACATATAGGAGGTCACATTTGGGTATAAAATGTATTAGTTATGCCCAAACCTGTTGGGGCCACGCTTGCCTTTGATTTCAGAAGGATGACACATTGATGGAGTTTCAATTCTGAGCATTCCGCGGATGACTTAATTATGCTGGGAATTGATTTATCAACATTAGTGGACCACTCATTGGGGCCTGGGATTATCAAGGGAGGGGAATGACCATAAACTTTCACTGACAGTGGCTTCTTACCGTCGCCATCTCCAAACACCCCCTCAATTCTCTTTACCAACTCTTGGTGGTAAAATAGGGAGGTAAGGGTGCAATCATGAGGGGTAGGCTATCACCCACCTTATATCCACCACATGGGCTAAATTGCCCTGGGAAACAAGAGTGACAGCCACCTTCTTCACCCCCTTTTTTATGAAACAGAAATTCCTCATAGTTGAGGTGCGGGGGGTGCTCCCTAGGACTTACATCTCCAATGCGTAACTCACAGCACCTTGGAACCAGTGGTGCCTTGTGGACTTTGGCTGGCCTTGTGGGTTCTGGCATACCCACAAAGGAAGCCAGCCCTTTCCCTAGCACGCTGGGTTCCCAACACTTATGGATTGTTTTAAGGGCCTTTGATATGTTGTAAAGTAGAATTTTCACAATTAACCCCTAGAGCATCACTTCCAAAAATTTATCAGGTCGTCTAAAACCCTGGCATACAGTGCCATCCACTGAGCATTGTCACACCTTATATGAATGGCTAGTCCTCTTCAAATTATTTGTTACCCTGACAACATCATATAAGGCAGTAGATAATTCTTTTGAAATTTAGAGTGGTAATACCAGCTCAAATCATTGCAATCCTTTACAGAGTATCTCATTAATTTGGTATATACCCCAAACTCTACACTCAGATGGTCTATAAAATGCAGATATCAGCCCTTTATAGTAGCTTACTTCCATTGTTACAATATTTTAGATGGTCTATATCATGATAGAGTAAGTATAGCCCTATTTTATGAATACCACTGTTATACTTATACTCAACCTTTTTACATACTATAGGTAGATGAACATTTCATATGCATAAGAACTAATACATGAATATTTAGATATCATAGTTAGTATATGCTTTACTTTACTCAACCCCCTTCTAATTGAACTTACACTTTTTAGGATTGTCATAAAAGCGGAAAATGAGATTAATACTGGCCTGTCAATTAAAATTTGTGATCACCCAAAAGGTAAGCCAGAATGGTAGAGGCACTGCTTTTCTAATGACTTGAAAGTGGGACGGAAGGCGGCAGACCACAAATGGCGACTCAAGATGATTTTCAAGAGAGTATCTAGTTCCCTCTCATTCCCAGAAAGGTGGTGCGGGATACCCATCCACAACGCCAGGAAACTAGTCATTAGCAAAATTAGAAATAAGGCACTGCAGATGGCAGGAGCAAAAGGGACCTGGAGCAAAGGTATACAACACTGAATATTAGGAGATAACACATAAACAACAAAACTTGATTGGACTCCAAAGGGGAATCCATAACAAAGTGGAGATGGTGTCAGGGTGCTTGGGTTCCTCAATCTGGAGGGGACCAGGGCGTCCCAGAGGTGCACTAGATACTGTCATTAATTTTTCAAAATGAAGTGGCCAATGTTGTTGGCGATCTCCTCAAAGAGATCCGTGCAAAGGTTCTCTCAAGGGACCATGCAAAAAATGGAAACTAATGGAGTTTTTTATATAGGAAGTTTACCAACAAGGAAAGTTGGTCTCAAGGATAATAATTAAACTATGGGGGAAAGCCTTTGATCTGCAGGAGCGGTGCTAAGTATAAATGAACCGATAGACGCACACTACCATCAGGAATGGTATTGTAACTCAAGATAGTCCAAATTTGAGTGATCAATAGCAACTGGATCTTACCTGACTTCATAATATTGTAAATATAATGGGTTACAAAACGCGTTCCCCAAGCAACAAAACAAAACCTCTTTCATATATAATGTAGCTGGTGCGCTTTAACGCCATTGCTGTAACGCATGGATGAGCATCAATAACATCCCCAGGACCAACCTGTGCATTTCTCGCCTGTACCCAGCGTTGGCCCAGGGTATGTCTTAAGTCTGGGAAGCCTAGCAACCTAACCTTTTCGGCCTCCTGACTTCCAACCTTGTCTTTAAAGTATGTGCCCTCAAATATGTCATGTAGCCATAACATTAACCTCTTGTTCTCTTGGGGCTCCACCCCCTCCAGGGGCTTTTGCCAAAGAAAAAGTCATATGGCAGGGTCTAGCTTCTTGGCGGCGATGGTTTTCTTTGACTTAGGTCCTGCAGCCTCCAGGAAACGCTTGTGGAGAACTTCAATTAGATTTTAACCATGGGCACAGTCACGCGCTGATACACAACTGTTCTCCGCTGCATCAATCCCTTTCAGTATACAAGGTGCATAAGTCATCTTCTTACATGGCGGGAGGTTACAATCTCCTCAACTTTCCACTCTGGCACAACACCAACGAGATAAGCTCCGTAGTCTCGAGTAGGGGCCCTCAAAAAACGTCAACTTACTTTAATGAAAGCCATCAAAAGATCCATAATGGGGGGAACCAACTGATATTAGGCGTGGCCCACCTTTCTGAAAACAAGATAAGGCACTATCCTCTTTGGTCCCAGATTTTTGCATGGCTGCTTAATTGGGATGTTTCTAGCATCAAGCATCACGAGATCCCCTTCCTTGTATCAGGGCCTACCCATCATTTTCCATCAGAGTTCTCTTTATAAGCTTGCATCGCTGCATCCAAGTTCATGTTCACCCCCTGGTGTACTTTATTGGTAGTTTTCGCATAGTCCACCACCACTTCTACCTTAGATCCATAGCTGGGCTCCATGTTGAAGGCGGGGTTAAACCCATAGTTGACAAAAAATGAGGAACAACCAATGGATGCATGTTGGGCGTTGTTATAGCTAAATTGGGCCATGGGAAGATGGGAAACCCAATCTAATTGGTCCGCGGCAGTGTAACATCACAAGACTGATCCAGGCACTGGTTCACTCGTTCAGTCTGTTCATCTTATCAGGGATTATAGCAGTTGAACGGCAGGGGCGAATATGAAGAGTCTTAAACAACTCTTCTTAAAAAAAGAAGTAAAAGGGGCCCATGATCACTATATCTCCTGGGGCACCCCAAGAAGGGTAAACACATGAGATACGAAGAGCCTAGACATTTCTTCCGTGGTTACCATGGTTCTACAAGGAATAAATTTGGCAAACTTCATAAAACGATCCACAATTACCATGATGACATCGTAGCTATGAGACGCAAGTAACTCCACAATATAATCCACTAATAATGAAGTCCAAGGCCCTTCAGCCTTCTAAACTGGTACCAGAAACCCTGCGAGTGGCTGGCAATTTGGCTTCATTTGGTTGCGGACCATGCACTCCTTACTATACCTGACAACCTTCGCGGCTAACCCCTTCCAATTATAGGTGTGGCAAATTAGTTCTAGAATCTTATCCTTCCCAGGATGCCCAACGGTGATTCCGCCATGATGGTCCTGGATGATTTCCAGGTGAAGTGGTCCATTGGGAACCCATAGGCGTCCCTTAAACCACACCATCTCATCCTTAACGTGGTAACCCTTGGTAAAATCCTCCTGATTCAACTTGCTCTTGGTGAGGACCATAGTATATTCTGTTGACAAGGGCTGTGAAAGACATCTTTCTGAACATATCATATTCCTCCACATTTTCCAGATGAGCAAGCGTTGACCCGTGGGTCATGGGAAGGGATGTTGGGACACAATCTTACACAGCGGAATCTCATGTGGGTGTTGTGTACCTCTACCTCCTTAGGATCTGGAGCTAACGCAGGGTTTTGACTCAAAGCATCCGCCAAACCATTCTCTTTGCCCTTTGTATGCACACAAGAAAGCACAGATTGGTCCAGGGTCTCATGCCTAGGATTACCATGGGGTCAAGATATGAGGTGTGCGGTAGTACAACAAGGCACAGTGATCTGTATGAATGCAAAATGGTTGGGATGAACCATAAAAATGATGACGCCAATAGGTAAGCGCCTCAACCACTACCTTTAAACTCTTTGTCATAAGCGGCGTGGTTTAACTCTGACAGAGATGCCTTCTGAAAAAGATATTCCACCGCATGCTTTATTCCATATTTACCTACTTGTAATAAGGCCGCCGCTATGGAGAAGTTGGATACATCAGTAGCCACAATAGGCTCCTTTATGGGTCTACATGACGAAGGACAGACTTAGACAACATGGTGCACTTTACCGCTTGAAAGGCATCCTGAAAAACGGGGACCACTGGAGCACTTTTTCTCCACTCATCTTATGCAAGGGCGCCACTAACTCAGAAAGATTTGGATTAAATTCATTAAGGAACGTACACGTCCTCAAAACTCCTTAATTCTTTTCTTGAAGTCGGGGTGGGCCACTCAAGAATCATTTTCTCCTTGTCTGGAGTTATCATGTGGTCTTGGTCAAACACTACGTTGTCCAGGAAGGTGACTTGGGACTTAAAGAACACACTTATTTAGTTTCAGCGTAAGGTTGGCTTCTCTTAACCTCTTCACCACCTGCTGAAGGTATACTGAATGGGACTCATGATAAGGGGAAAACACCAGAATATCATCCATGTAGGCCACCATGCACACCCCCAGCAGGTCCTCAATGCCGCATCTATACGACGTTGGAAGATAGCAGGTGCATTTTTAAGCCCAAAAGGCATAATCCGAAACTGGAAAATGCCTTTTCTGGTTCTGAACGCGGTGAGCCACTCCTGGATCTTCTAAACCCAGATCTGATTAAACGTATTTAAGCAATACAGTCTGGTTAAGACTTCAGCCTTCTCTACATAGCGAGAAATCTGTGACTCCACCAGAATGGGATGTAAATATGGTACTGTGAAGTTTTTGAAAAACCCATAATCTATGCATGGGCGTAAGATTTCATTAGCTTTCTTTATAAAAAATAAGTGGGGAACATACTGGAGAGGTACCTTGAAAAATTGCGCCTTTAGCTAACTGCTCTTTAACCCACACATCCAAGGTGGCTTCCTCCAGCACAGTTAAGGTTTAAATGGGAGAAGATATATGTACCAGATCAACAGTGAGTTCATACTCATGATCAAACTCTGATTGAGCTGGTAGTACATTGGCTGAAGCCGCATCAAATGAAGATTCCAGCCCCTCCAAACAGGAAGGTAAGGGTACCTCCAAAGTGTGCTTCAGCAACGGAGAAAAACTAAGTGTGTGGACCTTGGGTCATTCGGGAATATTGCTCTGAGAGTTAGCTACAGATAAGGGACAACTAATTTTTAATCATTCTTTAAAGTTAATGACAAGGTATTGTCTTTCAAGTTGGTTCTGACGTAAAACTTTCACCACTATTCTACTCCCAAAATTATGGGGTATAAAAGGTTTTTGATTCCTTGGAAGCGGTCAGCTAAATGTTATTTGTCAACTAGATAGTCCACTAACCCCAGAACCTTTAGCGTGGGTATACCTTGGGAAACCCCTCCCCTAATCATACCACCTGGCAAGTAATTCAAAATAAGATAGTCGACTAGGTCTTGGCAATAAGATTCTCAGAGGATCTTGTATTTACCAGAATAGTTGTGCTAATTTTCCCTAGAGGGGATGAAAGGGTAGCAGTCAGCAAAAAATATCCAGAATGGTCTTTATTCAAAGTAGAAACGCCAACACCTCACCAGAAAACCCTTCATCAGGCATAAGCATGCATCCAAGATAAGTTTTAAATTTTAACTTTATTACGGGGAAGGCTGACCAGGGGACGGACACTTCTGAAAAAACACTAAACAGCTAAGCAGATTCAGCGAGAGGAGGGTACATCAGAGAAGCAAACGCTAACTCCTGTTGCCAGTGGGAACACCAAAAGAAGGAAGGGGGTTACGTGTGCAGGGGCATGCGCCACTATTGAGCATGTGTGAAGGAAGGGGTCTGAGACGATGAGCCTAACCGGGAACCAGGAGGAGACCAACTGGCGGCGACGTGGTGGAAGGTACCCAAACATCCAGGCTTGAAAGTGGTCTTCTAATTGCGACCAGATCTGGCGTACAGCCTCTCAGAGGGTGGGGATGGAGCCAGAGATGGCATCCAAGACAACCGTGTGGTTAGTCCACATAGTGATTGTGACCACCAAGGCTCAGAGGGAGGGTGGGAGAGGGGAGGCCATGGATAGAGAAAACATGTCCTTAAATAGGCTGAAAGGCTGTGTCTGATCCTAGCAAAACAGACGTTGCACCTCACGCCATATCGCTTTAGATGGAGGGCACTCTTCCAGGCGGTGAACCAGCGTTCCATACTGGCCACACACAACACAGGATGAGTGCAAAGCATTAGAGCGGTTGGCAGTGCAGTTACCCATCTCAAGCAGTGCCACGCATGTGAACGCACCTGTGGTTGTAAAAGAGGGTGGTGGGCATACTTCCAAATGGCTTTCTGGGTATCAAGGGGGTATGGGATGTCCATCATGTCCAGGTAGTCCACTCTGGCCATGGTAGGGGGTCTCATGGGTATCACTTCATTCAGAATGGGAAGTCCTTGTACCTCCAGGGTGAACTGAGGAGAGAGACGCCCCCTCTGGGCTGCATGCCCACATATGCGAATTCTCCACTCAGCGCTCCACATGGAGAGGAGGATCCTTTTGAACTGGGGCGATGTCCCATGTGGGCCCACTGCAGAAGGATGTGAAGCCAGGTACTTTATCAGAGAGTTGGGGTGGGAAGGGTTGTTGAGGCTCAGGGCGCGGGAGAAGTTGGAGTGGGCTGCGCAGGACCAGTGCTGGGAAAAAATTGTAGGGTTAGTAACGGCAGCGATCCAGGTGCCAATAATTTGGGTTGCATGGGCCCTAAAGTCGAGCAGGCCCATATCACCACTATGGCGAGGGCCAAACATGACATACAGGTGCACGGGTGGTGGGCAGCCCAACCAAAGCCACCCTTGCAGAAGGGCGTATAGCGACCTGAAGAAAAATGGGGAGAAAGCGATGGCGTGGGCCCCAAACCAAACTTTAGAGAGGAGCATAGAGTTGGCAAGCACTACCCTGCTTGTAAGGGAGGTCTTATGGGCTTTGAGGGAAGCTATGCATTTTGTCACGTTGTCTAGGATATGGTTTTCCATCACCAATGCGGCGTACCCTCCTGCCTCCAGCCACACCCCTAAATGGCGGACAGGGCCAACGGTGGGGCTTGGCACAAAGGGGAGCACAAGTGGGGCGGTGTGGGGTGGGCAGGGCAAGCAAGCTCATGCGCTAGCTGACGAGGCGGGTAGGAAACAGGGCGCTGGGGCCCAGCGGGCTTGATACTGACCAAGGAGAACAATTTCGGTTTTGGATGCGTTGATTGCAGCATTACTTACCCTGGAGTAAACCTGGATAGTCTCTTAAAGGGCGCGTGCATCATGATTGTTAGACACTCCAACCACACAATCATCAGCAAATGCCAACATCTTGACTGGGGTTTGGCCTTGCACGTGGACCCCAGTAAAGCGGGAATTCACATTTTAAAGAAGTGGGTCAAGGCTGAAGTTATACAAGATTGGGCTAAGAGGGTCTCCTTGGCGCAGTCCCCTCTGAGGGCGGACTACTTCGTGAGAAAGCCAGGACCACGCACAGCCATTGTGGCGGATTCCATAAGCAGCATCACCCAATTGATGAAGCGGGGGGTAGGCGGAACTTGTGAAGGAAGGCTCTGAGGTATTCCCAGTTGACTCTATCATGCGCTTTCTGCTGGTCTAAGAATACAAGTGCTCCAGAGGCCGTGGACTGACAGACGTTGGCTACGGTGTGATATTGTCCCAAATTGACCTTCTGGGTATGAAGTTGAATTGTTCAGGGGAGATGAGAGCAGATGCAACAATCCCTAGACGGTTAGCCATGATTTTAGTAAAGATTTTTGTGTCAATGTTAATGAGAGAGATGGGGCGCCAGTTGGCCAAGTCCAGCTTATCCCCTTTTTTGTAAAAAGTAATCGTGAAGGCCTCTTGTCCTCCAGGCAAGAGGCGTGTTTCCAGAAGGCATTGGTTAAGAGAGGCAAGCAGCAAGGAGGATAAATCTTTAAAATACTTCTTATAAAACTCATAGGGGATGCCATCTGGACCTGGGTATTTCCTATACATTGCACCACGAACAGAGGCCCAGAGTTTGTCTTGAGTAATCAAATTCATCAACTTCAGGATTTTGGAAATGGTGCAGATGTGTGCTCTTTCAAGGAAATTTGCCATTTTTGCTGGCTGAATAGGATTGGATCGATACAATTCAGAGTAATAATTTTGTATTTTGATCGCCACATCGGCTGGCATGTCCACAACGGACTGGTCTGGCCTACACACCTGTGTGCAGGCCAAACTCTGGTGTGGCACAAAGAATTTTCAAAAAAAGTAAGCAGAGCACGTGTCACCTGCTGTAATATGTTTAGCTCTGAAATGAACACAAACCCAATGCTTGTGTTGCCTCACCAGTGCGTTAAGGCGGGTGGCCACTTCTGCCCACTTGTGACCACAAGCCAGGCTGTAGCCTGCAGCGGGGACGTTGGACTCCAGGTGGTTCAACTCTGCCAGTGTGCACAAAATGATTGCCTAGGCAGCCTGTGAGTGGCGAGAGGAGAGGTGGCAGGCCTGGCAGATTGTGCACGCCTTGAAGGTTGACCAGGTGGAAATTGGATCTGTACATAACGGTGCAACAAACTCCAGAGCTGAGGTCTCAGATTCCATTCACGAGGAAAATCTTGGCAACGCAATTTTGGCAGGGTGAAGTTTGTACCAAAATGGCGTCTGGGCTGCTGGGTTGGATAAGTGGAAGGAGATCGATACCATCCTGTGGTCAGAGAAATCAATTTTGGTCATGGCGAAGTGGGAAATTTGGGAATAAAATTTGAGCGGCGTGAGGATAAGGTTGATGCGGGTCATGGACCTTGACTAGTTGTTGTCTACATGGAGTCATGACATGCTATTGAGTAGTGGATCATGGCGCGTCAAGGTATCATACAACCCTAGGGTGGCCTTGAGAATGCGAAGCTCAACGTGTCCCTGTGGGGGTGTACGTGACGCAGGCCAGCAGTCTGTGGATGTGTTCATCCGGAAGTTCATGTCTCTGACAACAAACAGGTCAGTGGGTAGTGGAAGGGAATTTACTGCTGAGAAAAATTCCCAATATTCTTGTGCTCAGGTTGGGGTGTAAATGTTAACAATAGTGTGCACTTCATCATCCCATGAAAAGGTGACAACAAGGATGCAACTGGTTAGGAAGGAATTTGATGAAATAATATATTATGATTGTTCACTCAAACAAGCACCCCACAGTGCTCAGACCAAAAGGAGAGGGAAGGGAGGATCATGGATTTCCATGATTCTTTAGAACTGTGTGGACAGTGGGTTTCCTGAATGGCCAGGATGTCCAAGGGTAGATTATTCTGTAAAAACTCAATTTGCTAGCCCAGGACGGCGAGGCCTTGAGTCCAGTGATGTTCAACGTCCCTAAAGTAAAGGCCCCCCCATTGCACCTTAGGTGCAAGGGGAAGGGCACCTGAGCCCTTCAGCCTTCTCATTTTCTTCATGGCGCTTGGTGGCGCCTCATTATGTGATGCTATAAAGTAAATGTCAGTTTGCAGCTTTAGCAGTGGGGTTTGCGTTGATCTTTGCCTTCACTTTTTTCCCTGCTGTGAGCCGAGTTTTTTGCAGTATGTGCATTTGCGGTGCACCATCACTTGGAGATGGAATTTTGGCAGGATTTATGGTGAGCGATTCAGACCCAATTTGATGCTTGGGCGCGTTGGTCAGGTGGAACTGACTCATCCATTGGGATTTCAGCTTGGGCGGCCAATTGGCTTGGGCGTCCCAATCTGATTGGTTGAGAGATTTGCGAGCTGCTTCCACCGCAAAAGTCTCAACGTCCTCCTGGAGTTGGGCTGACGGGATGGTGGACGCGGTCTTGGCTGCATCCCTGGCTGCTGCCTTGCGGCCTGTTTGGCCTTCTTCCACTCTTGTGGGGACACTGGCTTTACAAGAGTGTAACAGCCTTGTGCTCCCCATGGGAAGGCTTCGCTGGTGTCTAATGATGGTTCATAATGGGCTTCTGCTCCGCCCGTTGCATCTGAGATAATTTCTTGATGAGTAACGCCCTCTTTGATAGGGCAGGTGTGGGCCTTGTGGCTAAAAGTGCGACAGAACGTTCAGATGGGAGGCGCGCTATCCACGGTGACCCTGAAAGGGTGGAAATTTTGCCCATTGCTTATGACAAAAGCGGTGTGTGGGATTTGTGTCAAATCCTCCGCTATCCCTGTGGATGGGGTGAGGACTGCAATCACTTTACCTGTGCATAGGTTTGGCATCAGCGTAAAGTGCTGCATTTCGAAGGATTTTAATTCTCTGTAAATGGTGAACCCAGCCTTCAGGTGGTGCTTGAGCATGGTGAATTGGACCATTGTGGGTAGGAAGTTGAAGGTCATGAAAATTTTATTTGTATTAGCCATTGGGTGCGTTTCATTTCAACTACCCACTGACTATCTGGGAGGTCTACAACTACATGCACTTTTGCAGCTTTGTCCACTGCTTCTTTGGTTTTGAAGCCAAGATCCAGCCAACCGTGTGGCATGGAGTGGGGTGTGACATACACCGCATTCAGGAAATGTGTGTGTACATCTCCACAGAACATTTCCCAAAGCGCCATTTGCTGAATATCCAGGAAAACACACACCCCATGTTCCACCAATGAAAGTGGTTGGGAGTGCGGCAAATTGATGAATTGGTTGCAGCGCGCTTGCCAGGCCAAAATTTCCGGGGAAATGGTAACTGCTGGTTTTTTATTAACTTTATCTATTCCGCCAAACTCGCTGGGGCGTTTACAAAATTTGGTAGACGTGGGGCCAACACCTGTGCCCTTAACTTTACTTGCCCAACTGCTCCCTGACATGGGCGCCAACTAATCTCCTCAGTGAGATTATCAAACTTTACCAGACTTGGATTGAATTTTGTTGCAAAAGTGTTTGTAATAAGAGAGAAAAGTTCCCTCCAAAATAAGTTTTTGCATCATAAAATGGATAGTAATAATTGGCCGTTCTCACTACTGAGGTCACATATCCCACTATATCTACAGCCTTTACAAAAACATTTTTATATTTCAGAAAGTAGCTCCTTTTCCACCTCCTATGTTCTGCAGATCATGGTAGGGATCAATCACATATTTTCCAGGGTAATTTGTTAAACATTAATAGGGTCATCATCAGAGCCGCATGAGCTGACAATCAGGTCGTTTTTTGTATATAATTTTCATTATAAAGCGCGTTTTTGGGTGTCATAAACCTCATACCTGCTCTGATAACCAGTTGTTCACCGTTATCCAGGGCCATCACCACCAAGCTCTTTGTTAATGCTCCAGACTGCACCGCAGAAATGCGGTGTAAAGCAAAAGAATTTATTTTTGTTGATTTGTTTACATTAAATTTGGGGCTAGACTCTTCTGAAACCTCAAATTCCACCAAAATGGGAAGGGAATCGGTGGGGAGCTCTGCCCCATTCAAGGGAAAAACAATAATCACAGGTGCCAATATATAAAGGCTTCTGCGGATGACATCATAGAGGCTGAACTGACTAAGACAACTTAAACTTAGGGCTAAACCCCTGCTCACTTTTGATTTCCACCAAAATCAAAGGAACGGAAGGATAAGTTTCTTCCCTTTTCAGGGGTATGCTCAAGTTTTGGAGCCCATATATAAAGGCCACCCCAGGTGAAATCATGATGGCCAGATTACCTGAACCTTTCCAGGTTGGGGCGGGATAAGCACCCCAAAAAGCTTAAATCAGCTGGTCAAAGCTAGGAGGAAGAGACTTCCCTACTGTGGCATTTCTTGCTGAGAGTCCAAGGTGGAATGGAGAAACGACGTTTTAACAACGTCAGACAAAGGTAGGGTATGGGCCTTGTCATAAAATTTATACAATAATAATTCCACTTGGCAGTCAGCCTGGTGCATAGCAAAGAACTCATTGAGGGCTGGGATAGATCTCTCCTCCAGGTGATGCTCCTTCAGGATACGCTCCAAACCTTCCCTAAATTTCCACAAAAGTGGCTGTGCATGGAACACTGAAACACCCAGTTGGCAGTCTCAGGTGACAGTCAATACAGCAGATTCACCCCCCCACAAGGGTGGATGGTAACTGTCATGGATTCAGCACACCAAAAAATCAGTAAATCCTCAACCTCTTGTAGAATTGAGATAATACCAATTGAAGCACAAGAATTATTAAACTGAAATGAGTCTAGCTTTGAAAATGGTAATATTCCAAATCAATTTAACCACAAAAATGGTAATATTCTAAATCAAATTGGCTGCAGAAATGGTGACAGCAATAATGTCATGGAAAAAATAATAAACAATCCAATCTTGAAAAAAAGAAAAGCAGCGATTATGAAACTCCAAATAGGATACACTCTCAAAATGAAAATATTTGTTATGGTAACTTCAAAAAGGAAAAGAACAATTTAGGTGCAGAACGGTGCACTGAAAAGTTAATCAAATGAAACGAAAAGAAAATGGTGCCACCAAACAAACTAGAAATCAAGTCCACCAATGATATTAAAAATTTTGACTCCATTGAAGCTCACAGGAGCCATGGAGCTGACGACCCAGATGCTGAAGGCTCCACACACCGCCGCAGTGCATGAATTCAGGAATTGGAAAAAATGAATGTCCAAGAGCGAAATCAATTGAAGAAGAGACTGCACCGAGGTTCCTGAAGAAGATACAATATTTTTCAATCACTATTCAATTTATCCCTCAATTTATTATTACATCCCAATTCTTTAGTATTTAGTATAAAAATACTAAGTTTTTATCCTAATTAAACAGTCAATTTCACAGAATCCTAAGGTTGTCCTTTATTCAGTTTTTCACTTTAATTGGAAATAAGTGAAAAGTAGTGACTGAAAGTAACCAATCTTGAGTGCACTACAGTTGAAGACACTAATCTGAGAAGCACTTTTTGTAAGGTTAGGCTTGCAAGGAAGGAGGTTGAGATAAGCTCCTTTGGGTCAAGGGAAGATTCCAACGTACAAAGGATTATTTATAAAGAAGATGCACAGTTGGCGTATGAGTGTCAAGTTTACAACTCTCTTGGGAAGTTTAAGCCAAGCTGGTTAGTGTCAAATCTGTGCAACAGATTACCCCTTTCAACGCCCCAAGCTCAAACACCCCAAAGTTAAGCGAGTAGAACCCAGGGTGGCGAGAGGAAGCATTCAATTATTATTATTAAAAAAAGCTTCAGGCAAGAGGGAAGCAAGAGCTGTTGAATTTCATAAAAATCTCAGGGGGAATTTGGGGAATCGTGACAACAGGATCATGAAGTGTCTAAGTCCACCAGGTATGAGCAGGAAGGGTGGGCACTTCCCAGTTGGAGGTGGCAAGTATAACGCTGAGATTCAC